>JAVSCE010016960.1:0-20699 GCA_032199065.1 Smutsia gigantea | reverse complement strand
ATTATTAAACTACCCCTTCATCAGGTCCCCCCCACCAACGCCATTACAGTCACTGTCCATCAGCGTAGTGAGATGCTATAGAATCACTACTTGTCTTCTCTGAGTTCTACTGCCCTCCCCGTGCCCCCCCAACATTACATCTGCTAATAGTAATGCCCCCTTTTCCCTCTTATCCCTCCCTTCCCGCCCATTTTCCCCAGTCCCTTTCCCTTTGGTAACTATTAGTCCGTTCTTGGGTTCTATGAGTCTGCTGCTGTTTTGTTCCTTCAAGTTTTTTTCTTTGTTCTTACTCTACGTATGAGTGAAATCATTTGATACTTGTCTTTTTCGGCTTGGCTTATTTCACTGAGCATAATACCCTCTAGCTCCATCCATGTTGTTGCAAATGGTAGGATTTGTTTTCTTATGGCTGAATAATATTCCATTGTGTATATGTACCACATCTTCTTTATCCATTCATCTATCGATGGACACTTAGGTTGCTTCCATTTCTGGCTATTGTAAATAGTGCTGCAATAAACATAGGGGTGCATCTGTCCTTTTCAAATTGGGCTGCAGCATTCTTAGGGTAAATTCCTAGGAGTGGAATTCCTGGGTCAAATGGTATTTCTATTTTGAGTTTTTTGAGGAACCTCCATACTGCTTTCCACAATGGTTAAACTATTTTGCATTCCCACCAGCAGTGTAGGAGGGTTCCCTTTCTCCACATCCTCGCCAACATTTGTTGTTGTTTGTGTTTTGGATGTTGGCCATCCTCACTGGTGTGAGGTGATAGCTCATTGTGGTTTTAATCTGCATTTCTCTGATGATTAGCGATGTGGAGCATCTTTTCATGTGCCTGTTGGCCATCTGAATTTCTTCTTTGGAGTAGTGTCTATTCATGTCCTCTGCCCATTTCTTAATTGGATTATTTGCTTTCTGTTTGTTAAGGTGCATGCGTTCTTTATATATTTTGGATGTCAACCCTTTATCAGATACGTTTTTTATGAATATATTCTCCCATACTGTAGGAAGTCTTTTTGTTCTACTGATTGTGTCCTTTGCTGTACAGAAGCTTTTCAGCTTGATATAGTCCCACTTGTTCATTTTTGCTTTTGTTTCCCTTGCCTGGGGAGATATGTTCATGAAGAAGTTGCTCATGTTTATGTCCAAGGAACTTTTCCCTATGTTTTTTTCTAAGAGTTTTATGGTTTCATGACTTACATTCAGGTCTTTGATCCACCTTGAGTTTACCTTTGTGTATGGGGCTAGACAGTAGGCCAGTTTCATTCTCTTACATGTAGCTGTCCAGTTTTTCCAACACCAGCTGCTGAAGAGGCTGTCATCTCCCCATTGTATATCCAAGGCACTTTTATCAAATATTAATTGACTGTGTATGTTTGGGTTAATGTTTGGATTTTCTATTCTGTTCCACTGGTCTGTGGATCTGGTTTTGTGCCAATACCAAATTGTCTTGATTACTGTGGCTTTGTAGTAGAGCTTGAAGTCAGGGAGTGTAATTCCCCCTGTTTTATTCCTCCTTCTCAGGATTGCTTTGGCTATTCGGGTCTTTTGTGGTTCCATATGAATTTTAGAATTATTTGTTCCAGTTCATTGAAGAAAGCTGCTGGTAGTTTGATAGGGATTGCATTGAATCTGTAGATTGCTTCAGGTAGTATAGCCATTTTGACAATATTTATTCTTCCTAGCCAAGAGCATGGGATGCATTTCCATTTGTTAGTGTCCTTTTTAATTTCTCTTAGGAGTGTCTTGTAGTTTTCAGAGTACAGGTCTTTCACTTCCTTCGTTAGGTTTATTCCTAGGTATTTTATTCTTTTTGATGCAATTGTGAATGGAATTGATTTTCTGATTTCTCTTTCTGTTAGTTCATCATTAATGTATAGGAAAACAACAGATTTCTCTGTGTTAATTTTGTATCCTGCAATTTGCTGAATTCAGATATTAGTTCTAGTAGTTTTGGAGTGGAGTCTTTAGGGTTTTTTATGTACAGTATCATGTCATCTGCAAATAGTGACAATTTGACTTCTTCTTTACCAATCTGAATGCCTTGTATGTCTTTGATTTGTCTGATTGCTGTGGCTAGGACCTCCAGTGCTATGTTGAATAACGGTGGAGAGAGTGGGCATCCCTGTCTTTTCACGATCATAGATGAAAAGCTTTTAGCTTCTTGCTGTTAAGTATGATGTTAGTTGTGGGTTTGTCATATATGGCCTTTATGATGTTGAGGTACTTGCCATCTATACCCATTTTCTTGAGAGTTTTAATCAAGAATGGATGCTGAATTTTGTCAAATGCTTTTTCAGCATCTATGTAGATGATCATGTGGTTTTTGTTCTTTTTGTTGGTGTGGTGGATGATGTTGATGGATTTTCGAATGTTGTACCATCCTTGTACCCTGGGATGAATCCCACTTGATCATGGTGTATGAACCTCTTGATGTATTTTTGAATTCGGTTTGCTAATATTTTGTTGTTGAGTATTTTTGCATCTACGTTCATCAGGGATATTGGTCTGTAATTTTCTTTTTTGGTGAGGTCTTTGCTAGGTTTTCGTATTAGAGTGATGCTGGCTTCATAGAATGAGTTTGGAAGTATTCCCTCCTCTTCTATTTTTTGAAAAACTTTAAGGACTATGGGTGTCATTTCTTCTCTATATGTCTGGTAGAATTCAGAGGTGAATCCATCTGGTCCGGGGGTTTTGTTCTTGGGTAGTTTTTTGATTACCGATTCAATTTTGTTTCTGGTGATTGGTCTCTTTAGTATTTCTGTTTCTTGCTTGGTCAGTCTTGGAAGGTTGTATTTTTCTAAGAAGTTGTCCATTTCTTCTAGGTTTTCCAGGTTGTTAGCATATAGATTCTCATAATATTCTCTTATAATTCTTTGTATTTCTGTGGGATCTGTCGTTATTTTTCCTTTCTCATTTCTGATTCTGTTCATGTGTGTAGATTCTCTTTTTCTCTTAATGAGTCTGGCTAGGGGTTTATCTATTTTGTTTATTTTTTCAAAGAACCAGCTCTTGGTTTCATTGATTTTTTTCTATTGTTTTATTCTTCTCAATTTTATTTATTTCTTCTCTGGTCTTTATTATGTCCCTCCTTCTGGTGACTTTGGGCCTCATTTGTTCTTCTTTTTCCAATTTCAGTAATTGTGTCTTTAGACTATTCATTTGGGAATGTTCTTCCTTCTTTAAATAGGCCTGGATTGCAATATACTTTCCTCTTA
This sequence comes from Smutsia gigantea, assembly GCA_032199065.1. Taxonomy (NCBI): domain Eukaryota; kingdom Metazoa; phylum Chordata; class Mammalia; order Pholidota; family Manidae; genus Smutsia; species Smutsia gigantea. Next base: position 17,478 of record JAVSCE010016960.1, on the reverse strand, counting down.
GAACTGCCTTTGCTGCGTCCCACAGAAGTTGTGGCTTTGTGTTGTTGTTGTCATTAGTGTCCATATATTCTTTGATTTCTGTTTTGATTTGGTCGTTAACCCATTGATTAATTAGGAGAATGTTGTTAAGTCTCCATGTATTTGTGAGCCTTTTTGATTTCTTTCTAAAATTTATTTCTAGTTTTATACGTTTGTGTTCTGAGAAGTTGGTTGGTAGGATTTCAATATTTTTGAATTTACTGAGGTTCTTTTTGTGTCCTAGTATGTGGTCTATTCTGGAAAATGTTCCATGTGCACTTGAGAATAATGTATATCCTGTTGCTTTTGGGTGCAGAGTTCTGTAGATGTCTGTTAGGTCCATCTGTTCTAGTGTTTTTTCCAGTGCCTCTGTGTCATTACTTATTCTCTGTCTGGTTGATATGTCCTGTGGAGTGAGTGGTGTGTTGAAGTCTCCTAAAATGAAATCATTGTTGTGTATTTTCTCCTTTAATTCTGTTAGTATTTGTTTCACATATGCTGGCGCTCCTGTGTTGGGTGCATATATATTTATAATGGTTATATCTTCTTTTTGGACCGACCCCTTTATCATTATGTAATGTCCATCTTTATCTCTTCCTACTTTATTCTTTTTGAAGTCTATTTTGTCTGATACAAGTACTGCAACACCTGCTTTTTTCTCTTTGTTGTTTGCATGAAATATCTTTTTCCATCCCTTCACTTTTAGTCTGTGTATATCTTTGGGTTTGAGGTGAGTTTCTTGTACGCAGCATATAGATGGGTCTTGCTTTTTTATCCATTCTCTTACTCTGTGTGTTTTGATTGGTGCATTCAGTCCATTTACATTTAGGGTGATTATCGATAGATATGTACTTATTGCCATTGTTGGCTTTAGATTCGTGGTTACCAAAGGTTCAAGGGTTGCTTCTTTACTATCTAACAATCTAACTTAACTTTCTTGTTAAGTTATTGTAAACACAGTCTGATGTTTCTTTATTTTTCTCCCTTCTTATTCTTCCTCCTCCATTCTTTATATACTAGGTGTTTTATTCTTTGTCTTTAGTTAGTATTTGGATGGTCTGCTTTCTTTGCTATGATTTTATTTTCTCTGGTGACATCTTTTTAGCCTTACAGGTGCTTCCCTCTAGAGCAGTCCGTTTAAGATATCCTGTAGTGGTGGTTTATGAAAGGCAAACTCTCTCAACTTTTATTTATCTTGAAATTGTTTAATTCCTCCATCATATTTAAATGATAATCGTGCTGGATACATTAATCTTGGTTGGAGGCCCTTCTGTTTCATTATGTTAAATATATCATGCCATTCTCTTCTGGCCTGTAAGGTTTCTGTTTAGAAGTCTGATGATAGTCTGATGGGTTTTTCTTTGTATGTGATCTTTTTTCTCTCTCTAGCTGTCTTTTATACTCCATCTTTGTCTTCGATCTTTGCCATTTTAATTATTATGTGTCTTGGTGTTGTCTTCTTTGGGTCCCTTGTGTTGGGAGATCTATGAGCTTCGGTGGACTGCGAGACTATTTCCTTCCCCAGCGAGGGAAAGTTTTCAGCAATTATTTCTTCAAAGACACTTTCTATCCCTTTTTCTCTCTCTTCTTCCTCTGGTACTCCTATAATGCGTATATTGTTCCGTTTGGATTGGTCACACAGTTCTCTTAATATTCTTTCATTCCTAGAGATCGTTTTATCTCTCTCTGCCTCAGCTTCTCTGTATTCCTGTTCTCTGATTTCTATTCCATTAACAGTCTCTTGCATCTCATCCAGTCTGCTGTTAAGCCCGTCGATCGCTTGTCTGATTTCTGCATTGTCTTTCCTCACTTCCCTCACTTCCTCCCTCAGCTCTTGCACATTTCTCTGTAGATGCATCAGCATGGTTATGACTTTTATTTTGAATTCTTTTTCTGGAAGACTGTGCATTTCCATCTCTTCAGGCTCCTTCTCTGGGGTTCTCTGGTTGATCTTAGTCTGGACCATATTCCTCTGTCTTTTCATGGCTATAGAATTGGTTGCTGGTAGTTGCCACGTATGTCAACTGGGGTGTTTGAGACTTTAAAAAGAAAAAAAGAGAGAGAGAAAGAAAGAAAAAAAAAGAAAAAAGAAAGAAAAGAAAAAAGAAAGGGAAGAGAAAACAAAAAAGAAAACAAAACAAGAAAAACACACAAAACAAAACAAATCAAAACAAAAAAACGCCCACTGGGAGTAGATTCTGTGGGGATGCTATAGGTGGCGCTGTTGCTCCACTATTCTGCAGCCGTGGCCACGCAGCTCCGCAGGGCCCTTTGTAGCTCTGGCCGGGGTGGGAACGAATCGGAGGCTGTGATCTCTGTGGGAAGTCTAAGTGCAGCCACCCTTTCCCAGTCGCCATCTAAGGGGTCCGAAACTCCCCAGGGCTCCCAGCCTGCTGGGCTTAGTGTGCCGCCTCCGCTGGGCTGTCTCTTTAAGACCCCTGAAAAAAGTGCACGGTTTTCTTTTTTTTTTCCTTCCCGAGTCGGCTGCAAGCACCCTGGCATGTTCCACGCTCAGATCCTGTACCCTCTGTCTCTTCAGTCTCCGCTACACCTAGCGATGTGTGTCAGCGCTCCTCGCACAGATCACCGGGGCTGGTTATTTCGTGGGGTGTACTTCCACTCCCTCCCGGCTCTGAATCTTCTCCTCCCATCGGTGCACTGGGGTGGGTGAGTGCTCGGGTCTCGCTGGGTCGCGGCTCTGTATCTTAACCACCTTGCTGTGTGCCGTGTCCTCTCAGGTGTAGCTTCATGCTGTGCGCTTTCCTGTGTATTCTGGTCTCTGTTTTAGGAATAGTTGTATTTGCTGTATTTTCATAGATATATATAGTTTTGGGAGGAGATTTCTGCCGCCCTACTCACGCCGCCATCTTCCTGGAAGTCCCACCAAAGGTTTATTTATATATTCACTTGTTGAAGGGCATTTGAATTGTTTCCAGATTTTGGTAACTATGAATAATGGTACTATAAACATTTGTCTACAGGTTTTTGTGTGAATATAAGTTTGAAATTCACTTGGGCAAATACATACAAGTGAGATTCCTGGGTCATATGGTAAGTGTATATATGTTTAACTTTATGTTAAACTGCCAATATGTTTTCCAAAGTAATTATATCATTTTGTTTTTCCACAAATAATGAAAGTTCCTCTTGTTACACACCCTCACTGGCATTTGCAACTGCGGAGGTTTTTTTCAATTTTATCCATTCTAATGGATGTACACTGATAACTCATTGTAGTCTTAATATGCATTTCCCTAATGACTAACAACATCAAATATATTTTCATATATGCTTATTTGCCATTCAGATATCTCCTTCAGTTAAGTGACTGTTCAGATATTTTGGCAATTTTAATTGGATATTTTCTTTTTTAATTGAATTAAAAAGTTTAACTGAATTTAATTTTAAGACTTCTTTAAATATTCAGGATATAAGCCTTTTATAATCTTTGTGGTCTGAAAATATTTTTACCCAGTGTGGCTTGTCTTTTTACTCTCTTAACAGTGTCTTTTATAGAGAAAAATTTTTAATTTTGTTAGAGTCCAATTTATCATTTTTTTTATGGTGTCATACTTGAAGTTTCTTTTGGGTGTCATACCTGAAAACTATTGCCAAAGCCAAGATCACACATTTATTCTATGTTTTCTTCTAGAAGTTATAAGGACTTTTTAATGTTTTACATTTACATTTTATGATTTGCATTATATTTTAATGTATATTTAATATATTTAAATGTACATTTACATTTATACATGTGTTGCAGTTTTAGTTAATTTTCCTGTAAGTTGTGAGCTATATGCTGATGTTCATTTTTTTGATTATTCATGTCCAATTGTTTGTTTTTCTTCTTTTCCAATGTATGTTTCCTGGGATTTTGTACATAGGCAATAATGTCATTCACAAACAAGGAAAATTTTATTTTTACTTTCCAATATGTATGTCTTTTATTTCTTTTTCTTGCCTTGTTGCAGTGCATAAGACTTCCATTATAATGCTGAATAAGAGTGCTGAGGGTGGACGTCCTTGTCATGTTCCTAGACTTGAGAGAAAATACTTGGTCCCTCAGCATTAAATAGGTTAGCTGGAGGGTTTTTGTTGAAGCCCCTTATCAGGTTATGGAAGTTGACTCCTATTCATAGTTTTCTGAAGGTTTTTTTTTATCATTAATGGATGTTATATTTTGTCAAAAGACTTCTCTACATCTATGGCTATGCTTATATAGTGTTTCTTCTTTGGATTCTTTATGTGGTGGATTGCATTGATTGATTTTCAAATATGGAATTCACCTTTAATTCTTGGGATAAACCCTACCTGGTTGTGGTAGATAACTCCTCTTACATGTTGAGAAATTCAGTCTGGTAATATGTGGGATATTGGTCTTGGTTTTCTTTATTTGTATTATATTTCTCTGGGTTGGTATCACAGTAACATTGACATTGTAAAATGAGCTGGGGTGTATTTTCTCCTCTTTTGTATTAGTTTTTATTGCTACCATAAGAAATTTCCACAGACTTATATCCTTAAATAATACAAATATATTATCTTACAAGTGTCTAGATCAGAAGTCCAACATCCTGCCAAAAATCAAGATGTCAGCAGAGCTGTATTCCTTTCCAGAGTCTATATGGGAACATCTCTTTCATCTTTCATAAAGATTGTTGGAGGAATTCAGTTCCTTGTGGTTGTAGGACTGAGATCCCTGTTTTCTTACTGTCTGTCAGTTAAGGGCCATTCCCAGGTTCTAGAGGCCCCCATGTTTTTTTAACTCATGACCCTCTTCAGCCATCTTCAAAGTCAGCAATGGCTGATAAAGTCCCTCTCACATTTGGAATCTCTCCTCCTTCCATTTTATCTCTCTAATCTAGCCAGGAAATGTTCTCTGGTTTTTAAGGATTAGATTGGGCCTGGGTAATCCAGGACAATCTCTTCATCTCAAGGTCCAAATGCTTAATCAAACCAGCAAAGTCTTTTTTTCCCATGTAGCATAACATATTCATAGGTTCCAGGGATTAGGGTGCAGATCTTTGGAGAATCATTATTCTGCCTACCACATCTTCTATTTTCTGGAAGAGAGTGTGTACAATTGGTGCTATTTCTTTAAATGTTTGGTAGATTTGCCAGTGATACCATCTGGGATTAGAGTTTTGTTTTTGGATGGTTTTAAACTATGAACTCAATTTCCTTAATTGTCGTAAGGTTGTTATGGTTATCTATTTTATTTAGGGTGTTGTTCAAATTGGACAATATCTGTTGATCTGTCTTCAAGTTAACTGTCTCTTTCCTCCATTATCCCCTTTCTTCCACTTAATCCAACAAGTGAGCTTTAAAATTTATTTATCGCTGAAACTTCTATTAAGTTCTTTTTTATATCTACTATTTCTTTGCTGATAATTTCAGTTTTAGTTTTTCTAGAGTAATGGTGATTTTAAGCATTTTATAATAGCTGCTTTAAAGTCTATCAAATATTTACAGCATCTGTAACCTCATCATTGGTGCTTATTGATTGCCTTTTGCCATGCTTCTTGAGATTTTTATGGTTCCTTATCTGCAGAGTTATTTTGGTTTTTATACTGAACATTGAAAATTATGTTTGAAATTTTGGGTCTTATTTAAATCTACTAGTTTGGTGATACTTTGAATTCTGGTGTTCTTCGCCAATACATCTGCTGTTTAATATTTACTTTACAAGGACCTAGATAGACTCACCATGCACTCTGTCTGGTTTTCACAACTGTGTTCAGTGCTGCAGATAGAGTGTATTTCTTCCATTTATTTGGAATCAGAACCACATTGTATATATTTTTATGTTTATTTTAAAATGTTTATTTTGGGGGAAAATCACAAACTTATAGAAAAATTGAAAGACAGTACAGAGAAATTTGTCCCTGAGTTATATGAGAGTAAATTGCCAACCTGGTGCCTTATCCATCCTGTGGTAGGCAGACTTTTAAGATAACCTCTATGACTTTCACCTCTTGGTGTTACTTCTACCATTATGTTGCATTATATAGCAAAAGAGATTATCCAAGTGGGCCTACTCTAATCACACAAGCTCTTTAAAAGGAAAAAGTTCTATATGGCTATTGGCAGAAGGGGAGGGAATTCAGAGAAATTTGAAGCATGATAAGGCTAGAATACCTTGCAACTGATGGCTTTACAGATGACAAGGCCAAGTTCAAGAACTGGAGAGAAACTTCTAGATGCTGAGAGCAACTCTCTGTCATAAGCCAGCAAGGAAATATGAACATTGGTCTTACCACTGCAAGGAATTGAGTTCTACCAATGACTTAGATGATCTTAGAAGGGGATTCTTTCCCTCATCTCTCAGATAAGAGCCCAAGACAGCCAACAATTTGATTTCAGCCTCCTGAGACCCTAAGCAGAGAACTAACCAAGCCTTCCCAGACTGCTGATCCACCAAACTGTGAGCTAATATAAGAGTATTGTGTTAAGGTGCTAAGTTTATGGTAATATGTTATATAACAGTAGAAAATGAATATAACCCCAAACATCTTTAGTGTACATTTCCCACAAACACATTTTCCAGCATAACGATAATACAATTATCAAAATCAGAAAATTAACATTGATATATTACTATCATATAAACTCAGACCCAAATAGATTTTTACTAGTTATTCTAACAATGTCTTTTACAGTAAAATAATCCAGTTTTCAATCGCCTGTTGCATTTAGTTGTCATGTCTATGTCACTATAGAATATGCCTCAATCTTTCTTTGACTCTCATGACATTATAGTCCAGTTATTTTCTACAACGTCCCTCTGTTTAGGTTTGCTTGATATTTCCTCTTGAATGGATTCAAGTTATGCATCTTTAGCAGCAATATCAGAAATATCATTGCTGTAGTGTTCTCTTTCTATCCTATTAGGTGGCACACAATTGGAGTTTGTCCCACTTTGACCACTTGTTTCTTTAAAGTGGTGACTTCCAGGCCATTCTAGTGCTCTTTCCACCTTTGTAATTGTTAAAAAATTTTTATGAGAAAGTATTTTGAAACTGCATAAATGTTTGTTTATTTATTTATTTCTGTACTGATTCATTCATATTTTCCTTTTTTGATTCAATGGGTTTTACTATGTTCTATCATTATTTATTTTGGCACTCACATTGTCCTCCATTTGGTTTGTAGGATTCTTTTCAGATTGGCTTCTGTGTCTTTTTGGTTTGCCCCCATCGTATTTTGAGCACTTCAGTTTCTGGCACAGCAAGATGTTCTATGCCCATTGTGTCCTTTACTCGTCCCATCTATGTAATCAGCCATTTTTCTCAAGTAGTCTTTGTTCTCTTCATTGAATAATGTTATTCAGAAGACAAAATATTGACACTAGCTGTGCCTATTGTTGTTAGGGTGTTGGGCTTTCAGGCTCTCTCAGTGAAAAAGGCAATATTTGCATGTAAAAACATACATAGGTACTCATACATACACACTCACACAGTTACATCTATAATTCCTTATCTATATATCAGTATCTGTTAAGAGCCATATAGCTTCCCTCTTCAGATTGCTGGTGGCCCTCTGCATGGGCATGTTTCTCACACTGCTCAGACTCTGAAATCCTGCTCCAGTCTGCCACACACTGCCTCCACATGGACACTCTCTTCTACCAAATAGAACCCCAGTACCCTCACCTGGCTGTCTCCTACCCGGGAAGCTGTCCTCATAATTCTTAGGCACCCTGTGATGAGCCACGCTCCCAGGATGAGCCACTCTCCAAGATGGATGCCTTCCTCACGCTGCACAGGCTTTCTTTTCTCCTGGCAAAGACACCTAGCTTGGTTTTCCCCATCTAATGGCATTAAGACTGAATTGTCTGGGAAAGGGGAGGAAAGGATGAGGAAAAGGAAAACATATAGCTTTAAAATTCTGTTTTATGACTGAAGTCTATGACTATATTACCAAACTAGAAATATATGTAATATGTTGTTTAAGTTAAATTCAAAGATAAATAGAGCTTGCTTATGTGTTATGAAATTTCTCAGAAAATAGCACTTGATCACAAACAGATCATCACCTTCGTAGCCAGTTGAGGATATCCTCTATCAATAACTCCATTAAGATGATGTTAAGGTTGCTTCTGACTTCATGTAAGCAGAATAAGTGGAGGAGGAGTCAATAAAATCTCTGCTCCCAGCTTTGTGTGGGCAAAAAGAAGGTATACTCATGAGCCAATCAGCAAATAATTTCTTGAGTCTCCAAGATTTCTGGAGATGCACAATGTAAACATTAACAGAAGTTACTGAAGCAGAATGAGAGGGGACACTTTCCTGCTATCCTGGCATCTAACTTCCTGAGAAGATAACAAGCACTCCATCCCCACTCCACACCAACACAAACACACACTGGAAAGGAGAGAGACAGGCTATTCTTTGTGAAGGACCACAAAAGGGGTCATGGCCTCATTGACAATTGATGACAGAGATGGGAAAGATCACTTCTACTTGGCATGGTTTCAGATGCTGTGTGATCAGAACTGGGTCTCAAGGAAGTAGCAGGAAAAGGATCTACGAGGAGGCGGAAGGCCAAAAGAGGAAAGGGTAGAAATGGAACTCTAATGCCCTCACTTTCAACTCTCACTTAGTCTTCCTAATCATCAAATTAGCACCTCTTCTCTTGTATGTGTGGGGTTGTTTTTGCCTTGTTAGAAGCTTTTAACAACGACCTGTCTGAAGACACGTTGCAGGGAAGGCTAATTTGTTCTCATTTCTGTCCCATTGCCCTGTAGACATATACATTTTCTCTAAATCACTATTTCTCTAAATAACTAGAATCAAATTCCAGCATGCCAGGGGAAGGAGGACACTTCAATTAGGAGAATCAAATAGCTCACATACCAGATGAATTACAAGCTTTTAAATATGTATATTGCTAAAATAAGAAAGAAAGCATTACCTATCTCAGTCTCATTTTTGGCTGAGGTGTCAACTACTATCAAATTCCAAAGTGTAGAACAAGGTGCTGAAACGGGTCTTCCAATGTACTTGGATCAGTACTGACTCAGTCACCCTTAGGTCACTACCCACTTCCAGCCTACAAAAGACATTTGGGAAGTCAAGAAGATTATATTAGACACTAGAAGAGGATTTTTAATGAGAATTGTTGGCATTCCATGAGTGCTTCCACCATAGAGAAGGAGTAGGTGTTCTTTTCTGTCACTTCAAGCTTAAGGCAGAAAGCCTCAGGACTATTTAAAGCCTGGAACTTGATAATACAGTAGTTACATAACTCATCCCTGAGAAAAAAGCCAGGTACTGTGAAATCAGAGTGAAGAACATTTGGGGAGAGACTGGATTCCTTGAATTTTGCAGTTAAATTTGGAAAAAGATGTGTGAGTGGTTCCCATAGACATAATATGAGCCATACAGGAGGTAAAACTAGTTTGGGGATGTCATAGATATAGGACATGATGGTCTTCTGATGCAGTAGAAACAGCCTAGAGATATACTGCTGGAAGCTTAAAGGTTAAAGAAGGAGGCAAAACTGACTAGCCCAGGGGTATGTATTTGGCCATTTCAAAAGAACAGCAGATGAGGGCTCCTCAACAATGGGGGACTCCTTATAGAACCCACTGAGGAACCACACACAAGAAGGAGTCAACTTTAAATACCTTCCCAGCTTAGAAACTGCCAAAACTAGATGGCCATAACAGTACCAGTTATACAAGACTTTAATTTCTTCTTACTTCCTCTTTGCCTTCATTGAGTGGAAACTGTTTTGTGCCTAGAACTGACACGAGTTTTCTTTTTAAACATGCAGGAAAGTCATGGGACATACCCTAGATTTAGCCCAAAGGACAGGAGAAGAACTAATGCCAAAGGGCAAGTTTTCATGGGCAGCCAGAAGAAAAAAATGTTTATTATTGCATCCCACAAATCGTACTTATTTAATGTATTTGGTGCATTGGCAACAATCTTGAGAATATGTGAGAATAGGCTCTGAAAATATTAGATAAAGGTAGAAAGGGACATAATTTTAGGTACATTTGTCAGGGAAGCTTTCAACTCAGGGCCGCTGCATTTGCTATTCCCTCTTCCCAGAAAACTCTACCCTAAAATATCCACTTGGATCACTGCTTTACCTCCTTGAGATGTATCCTCATAAACCTTCTCTTGCTTTTCCTCCAACAAAAATTCAAGTTCCACCAAGATGGATTTTTTTTCTCATTTGTTCAGTGCTGTAATTTCCTGATGCCTAGAGCAATACCAGGTACATAACAGGTGCCAAATAATTTGTTAAATTCATAAATTCAGCTGAATTCATCAATATTTGCACACACAGTAGAGATTCTAAATTCAAATGTCATCTCATGCAGCTGGATTCTAATTGTTCATCTGGATGACTGAAATATCACCTCCTGATGGATCACACTAAAGGAAGTTGTACCAAAGATAGCTTAGTATGATATAAATAATCTAAACAGTTATGAAAAAAGGAATGTTGGAGTGTGTTTATCATGTATTATATGTTTTTATACTTCCTATGTCCAAAGAGAGGGCTAAAAGATGTTATCTTGAACAGGAACCTGAGCGATGAACAGGCAAGCATATTTTTAAAATCTTATAATGCCTATTTTCCTTAGGCTGAGGATGCTGGGAATAATTAAAGTTGATGTGGCCCCTAGATTTAATTAGTGATGTCAGCAACTCAGGGTAGGATAAATTAAGAAGCTGCATTTAACCACCAAATAAAAGGAAGACCTAGTTACCTTTACAAGCCTCAGGAATGTCATGGTAGACAGAAAAGTCTGAGTTTGGAAATTTTGTCGGTAGCTAATAGATCCTGTGATACTATGGCAGAGACAGTATATGTGTTAAATACATTCTGTTACATTTCTTTCTAGGTTCTCACTTATGGACTGTCTTTCTAAGGTTGCCTTGAAGTTGACTAAATTCTTAGCACTGTAATGTGAGCAGAAAACTTCAGCATAATCCGCCATGAGCCCTGTCTCTTCTTCTATCTTCCAGCTGCATATAAACATCCAAGGTGGCTTGGGATTCAAGATGGTGGCGTGAGAGGTGAGACAGAGAAGTCCTCCCAAAACCACAGATAGTGTGAAAATATAGTTAATACAACTAACCCAAAAACAGCAACAGGGAAGAAGGATGCACCAGACTGCATACAGACCTCACAAACAGAGCAGACCTCACAAAAAAGGGTAACGAACCAAAGCTTTGATCCAGCATGACCCAGGCCCTTCCCCCATCCCAGCTCACCAACGGGAGGAAGAGAAATGGAGTGGGGAGGGGGTGGAAGCCTGGGACTGCTGAACACCTAGCCCTGGAGGTCTGCTTTGCAAGCAGAAACTGACATTGTGTGGTGCTCTGGAAGATGGGGAGCTGGGACAGGCAGAGTGCTTGAGAGACAGATTCCGGCTGTTTGTGGAGGATGGGATCCACACCCAGCCACAGTGAGAAAAGGGAAAGGCAGGCGGTCTGAGAGGCTTCCTAGCAGTGAGGGGGCTGCTGAAGGGACAGGGGTTGCACAGAGCTTGCTGCATGGGAGAAGGGAGAGCTGGACAAGGTTGTCTGAGTGTGCTCTGTCCAGCAAGTTGGGAACTTTGAGGAGCCCCAGGCGTTCATCCCCCTGGCTGGCTGCTCAGCTCTGAGGTCCCCCACTGTGAAACGCAGCCTGCAGAGCCTTCCTCCTGGCCTGACAGCACCAGCTCGCAAACCATCAGTCACTGCTCTGGTGTCAGGATAGAGAGAGGGAGGCCACACCTACAACAGCTAGAGACACCAAGCACAGAGGCTTACACTTGTGTCCTCAGCCCACTGGCTGTGATACTGGAGACAGGCAGGGCAGACAGGAGTCAGGAAACAGATCTTTCCTCCCCCCAGACACTAGCTCTGCCCCCCTGCAACCCCCAACCTCACTCTAGGAGCTGAGCAGCTCCAGAGACTGGAGCTTCTGGGCAATAGAGGGCACCACACAGAAATATGAAACCCCAAAAGAACATGGTAGAGACCTAAATCACACAAACCCCAGAAAAAGGGCCAAATGAGACTGAACTCACCAATTTTCCTGAAAGACAGTTCAAAATAAAAATCATAAACATGCTTATGGAGGTACAGAAAAATATTCAAGAACTCAGGAATGAATTTAAGATGGAGATTCAATCATTAAGAAATTCCATATCTGAAATGAAACATACAAAGGAGGGATTTAAAAGCAGATTGGATGTAGTAGAAGAGACGGTAAATGGAATAGAAATTATAGAAGAGGAATACAAAGAAGTTGAGGCACACAGAAAAAAAGAATCTCTAAGAATGAAAGAATATTGAAAGAACTGTGTGACCAATCCAAATGGAACAATATTTGCATAATAAGGGTACCAGAAGAAGAAGAAGAGAGAGAAAAAGGGATAGAAAGTTTCATTGAGGAGGTAATTGCTGAAAACTTCCCCAATCTGGGGAAGGAGAGAGTCTCCCAAGCCATCGAGATGCACAGATCTCCCAACACAAGGGACCCAAGGAAGACAACATCAAAACATAATACTTAAAATGGCAAAGACCAAGGATAAAGACAGACTTTTAAAAGCATCTAGAGAGAGAAAAAAGATCATATAAAAAGGAAAACCCATCAGGCTATCACCAGAGTTCTCAAACGAAACCCTACAGGCCAGAAGGGAGTGGCATGATATATTTAATGCAATGAAGCAGAATGGCCTAGAATCAAGAATACTCTGCCTGGCAAGGTTATCATCTAAATTTGAAAGAGGGATTAAACAATTTGCAGATAAGCAAAAGCTGAGAGAATTTACCTCCCACAAACCACCTCTACAGTGCATTTTGGAGGGACTCCTATAGATGGAAGTATTCTTAAGACTAAATAGATGTCACCCAAGGGATAGAAAAAGGTACAGAATATGATTCATAACATACAAAGAATGGAAGAGGAAGAAAAAGGAGGAAAAAAAGAATCTTTAGGTTGTGTTTGTAATAGCATATGAAGTGAGTTAAATTAGACTGTTAGATGGTAAGGGAATTACCCTTGAACCTTTGGTAACCATGAATCTAAAGCCTGCAATGGCAATAAGTACATACGTATTGATAATCACCCTAAATGTAAATGGACTGAATGCACCAATCAAACGACATAGAGTCACTGAATGGATAAAAAAACAAGACCCATATATATGCTGCCTTCAAGAGACTCACTTCAAAGCCAAAGACATACACAGACTGAAAGTAAAGGGATAGAAAAAGATATTTCATGCAACTAATAGGGAGAAAAAAGCAGGAGTTGCAGTACTTGTATCAGACAAAATAGACTTCAAAACAAAGAAAGTAACAAGAGACAAAGAAGGACATTACATAATGATAAAGGGGTCAGTCCAACAAGAGGATATAACTATTATAAACATCTAGGCACCCAACACGGGATCACCTACATATGTGAAACAAATACTAACAGAATTGAAGGGGGAAATAGAATGCAATGCATTCATTTTAGGAGACTTCAACACACCACTCACTCCAAAGGACAGATCAACCAGACAGAAAATAAATAAGGAGACAGAGGCACTGAACAATGTATTAGAACAGATGGACCTAACAGACATCTACAGAACACTCCATCCAAAAGCAATAGAATACACATTCTTCTCAAGTGCACATGGAACATTTTCAAGAATAGATCATATACTAGGCCACAAAAAGAACCTCAGTAAATTCAAAAATATTGAAACTGTACCAACCAGCTTCTCGAATCACAAAGGTATGAAACTAAAAATAAATTACTCAAAGAAAATGAAAAAGTCCATAAACACATGGAGGCTTAATAACATGTTTCTAAATAGTAATGGATCAATGACCAAATAAAACAGAGATCAAGCAATATATGGAGATGAATGACAACAATAATTCAACACTGCAAAATCTGTGGGATGCAATGAAGGTCATGCTAAGAGAGAAATATATTGTAATACAGGCCTACCTCAGTAAAGAAGAACAATCCCAAATGAACAGTCTAAACTCACAATTAATGAAACTGGAAAAGGAAGAACAAATGAGGCCGAAAGTCAGTAGAAGGAGGGACATATTAAAGATTAAAGCAGAAATAAATAAAATTGAGAAGAATCAAACAATAGAAAGAATCAATGAAAGCAGGAGCTGGTTCTTTGAGAAAATAAACAAAATGGATAAACCCCTACCCAGACTTATCAAGAAAAACAGAGAATCTACACACATAAACAAAATCAGAAATGAGAAAGGAAAACTCACTACAGACACCACAGAAATACAAAGAATTATGAGAGAATACTATGAAAAATTATATGCTAACAAACTGGATAACCTAGAAGAAATGGACAACTTTCTAGAAAAATACAACCTTCCCAGGCTGACCCAGGAAGATACAGAAAATCTGAACACACCAATTACCAGCAAGCAAATTGAATTGGTAATCAAAAAGCTACCTAAGAACAAAACTGCTGAACCCGATGGTTTCACTGCTGAATTTTATCAAACATTTAGTGAAGACCTAATACCCATCCTCCTTAAAGTTTTCCAGAAGAGGAGAGAATACTCCAGAACTCATTCTATGAGGCCAACATCACTCTAACACCAAAAGCAGGCAAAGACACCACAAAAAAAGGAAATTACAGACCAATATCCCTGATGAACATAGATGCAAAAATACTCAACAAAATATTAACAAACTGAATTCAAAAATACATCAAAAAGATCATCCATCATGATCAAGTGGGATTCATTCCAAGGATGCAATGATGGTACGACATTTGAAAGTCCATCAACATCATCCACTACATCAACAAAAAGAAAGACAAAAACCACATGATCATCTCCATAGATGCTGAAAAAGCACTCAACAAAATTCAACATCCACTCATGATAAAACCTCCCAACAAAATGGGTAAAGAGGGCGAGTACCTCAACATAATAAAGGCCATATATGACAAACCCACAGCCAACATTATACTTCACAGCGAGAAACTGAAAGCTTTCCCTTTAAGATCGGGAACAAGACAAGGATGCCCACTCCCTCCACTACTATTCAACATAGTTCTAGAGGTCCTAGCCACGGCATTAGACAACACAGAGAAATAAAAGGCATCCAGATTGTAAGGAAGAAACCAAACTGTCCCTGTTTGCAGATGGCATGATATTGTACATAAAAAACCCTAAAGAATCCACTCCAAAACTACTAGATCTAATATCTGAATTCGGTAAAGTTGCAGGATACAAAATGAATACACAGAAATCTGTTGCATTTCTATACACTAACGGTGAACTGGCAGCGAGAGAAATCAGAAAACAATTTAATTCACAATTGCATCCAAAAGAATAAAATACCTAGGAATAAACCTAACCAAGGAAGTGAAAGACTTATACTCTGAAAACTACAAGACACTCATGAGAGAAATTAAAGAAGAGACCAATAAATGGAAACACATCCCATGCTCATGGATAGGAAGAATTAATATTGTCCAAATGGCCATCCTGCCTAAAGCAATCTACAGATTCAATGCAATCCCTATCAAAATACCAACAGCATTCTTCAGTGATCTAGAGCAAATAGTTCTAAAATTCATACGGAACCACAAAAAAACCCGAATAGCCAAAGCAATCCTGAGAAGGAAGAACAAACTGGGGGGAATTATGCTCCCTGACTTCAAGCTCTACTACAAAGCCACAGTAATCAAGAAATTTTTTACTGGCACAAGAACAGACCCATAGACCAATGGAACAGACTAGAGAGCCTAGATATAAACCCAACCATATATGGTCAATCAATATACGATAAAGGATCCATGAATATACAATGGGGAAATGACAGCCTCTTCAACAGCTGGTGTTGGCAAAACTGAGCAGCTACATGTAAGAGAGTGAAATTGGATTATTGTCTAACCCCATACACAAAAGTAAATTCAAAATGGATCTAAGACCTGAATGTCAGTCATGAAACCATAACACTCTTAGAAAAAAACATAGGTAAAAATCTCTTGGACATAAACATGAGCAACTTCTTCATGAACATATCTCCCTGGGCAAGGGAAACAAAAGCAAAAATGAACAAGTGGGACTATATCAAACTAAAAAGCTCTGTACAGCAATGGACACCATCAATAGAACACAATGACATCCTACAGTATTTTAGAATGTATTCATAAATGACATATCTGATAAGGGGTTGACATCCAAATTATATAAAGAGCTCACGCACCTCAACAAACAAAAAGCAAATAAGCCAATTAAAAAATGGGCAGAGGAGCTGAACAGACACTTCTCCAAAGAAGAAATTCAGATGGCCGACAGGCACAGGAAAAGATGCTTCACATCACTAATCATCAGAGAAATTCAAATTAAAACTACAGTGAGATATCACCTCACACCAGTTAGGATGGCCAACATCCAAAACACAAACAACAACAAATGTTGGCGAGAATATGGAGAAAGGGGAACCCTCCTACACTGCTGGTGGGAGTGTAAACTAGTTCAACCATTGTGGAAAGCAGTATGGAGGTTCCTCTAAAAACTCAAAATAGAAATACCATTTGACCCAGGATTCCGCTCCTAGAAATTTATCGTAAGAATGCAGCAGCCCAGTTTCAAAAAGACATATGCACCCCTATGTTTGTCACAGCACTAACAGCTACCAAAGGGAAAGGAACTGGGGAAGATGGTTAGGAAGAGAGGGATAAGGGGGGAAAAGGGGTATTAAGATTAGCACACATAATGTAGCAGTGGGGGGGATATGGGGAAGGCAGTATAACACAGAGAAGACAAGTAGTGATTCTATAGCATCTTACTACACTGATGGACAGTGACTGTAATGGGGTATGTGGTGGGGACTTGATAATAGGGGGAGTCTAGTAACCATAATATTGCTCATGTAATTGTACATTAATAATAGAAAAAAATACATTCAAGGCAATCTTGGAAGTCACATCTTGAAGGTGGTGGGTCTTCCTGCCACCTTGGTACCTGAATGCGTGGAATGGATCCCACCCCCTCCCACCTGCACTGAACTGTTATTTGAGTGAGAAATAAAATTTCAGTTTGCTAAGCCTCTGAGATATGGGAAATGTTTTTTTACATCAGTTAGCCTATCTTGACATAATAGGCATTACTAGGAGAGGCATGGATAGGTATACCATTGATTTCTGACTGATTTCCACTAATAAGTGGACCACTAATTTCTGACCCAAAGCCCCCTGAAGAAGGACCCTGCAATAACATCACAAGTAGGTACTGTGAATATTCTTCCCCCAAAGTCTTGAAGTCACAGTTAAATATCATTGATCCCAATTGATAGATGAGAAAACTGAGACTCAGAAAAGATTTCCAAGATCACATACTTAGTAAATGGCAGGCCTGGGATTCTAGTTTATATTCCTAATTCTTAGATTATGAGGCTGGTTGTTACAAACTTGTTATATGGTACCCATGCCTTGTCATGGACAGGTGGGTATTCATT
>JAVSCE010016959.1:0-17671 GCA_032199065.1 Smutsia gigantea | reverse complement strand
AGGTGCTCGGCATGTTTTTGTTGGATGAATAAATAGATTCAGAAGGAACATTTATGCAAATATACTTTCTGGCAAAACTTTTTTTTTGTTTGCAATGACCGCAAGTGTTATTTAATGTTTTTTATTAGCATACAGCTTGATGAATTTTGACATGTGTATACACTCATGGGGCAAAACATTAAAAAAAAATAAACCCTTTATTTACAACAGTCTTAGGTTTAAGGAAAAATTGCAAAGATGGTAGAAAGCTCCTACCCACCCTCTGTCCAGGTGGGTTTCCTGTTAATTACGTTATGTGGGATATTTGCACTATCAATGAGCCAATATTGGTAAGCTGCTATTACCTCAAGTCCAAGTTCTTTTCAGATTCCCTCAGTGTCTGTTCCCCGATCCCTGACTGCACGCTACACGGAGTCATGTTTTCCTGCGTTCCTCTTGGACATGACGGTCTCTGACTTTCCTTGTCTTTTGATGACGTGACAGTTTTGAGGAGTGCTGGGCAGGCATTTTGTAGAGTGTCCCTCCATTGGGATTATCTGTTGTTTTACTCTTGATTAGATCGGGGTTTTGGGGAGTAAGGGCACAGAGATAAAGTATCATTCTCCATAACAGCGCCTGCTATCAACATGACTCATGGCTGTTGGCGATGCCCTTGATTGCCTGGCCAACTGTTGTCTGCCTGGGCTCTCCACGGTAAAGTCACTCCTCCACACACCTTCTCTGCTCTTCGGAAGGAAGGTCGCTATGTGCTACCCACACTTAGGGGGTGGGGGTAATGCTCCACCTCCTTGCGGGCAGAGTAGCTATACCCAGTATTTGGAAATCTGCACAGGAGATTTGTCTAGCTCATTATTTACTCAATCATTTTTACCAGTGTGGATTCATGGATATAGACCTTCCACTTGGGGTTACAATCCTCTACGGCTTTATTGCTCCTGTTGTCCCATCTCTGGCCGCTGGGGCTCATTCAGATGGTCTCTCCATCCCTTTGACATGCCCCATCATTTGGTTGCCTTGAGCACCTCCTTACTGTCGGGCACTACAGGCGTTCCAGGCTCATCTTGTGCACGTCCTATCCCAGTCCTGGAATAGGCATTTCTCTAAGGAGCCCTGGGTTCCTTTTAACAGAGAATAGTGTTAGAGACCAAGAACTGCGTGCTGGATGTGCTCGTCACTACTGGGGTGTTGGAAAAACATTTCTGAAGTCGTCATCCCAGCTGTTCTTGAAGCCGAGGGCTTCCCAGCCAAGTCTGGTGGATGTATAGCTTAGAGAGAAAGGGCTGACGTGCTCCTCTGGCCGCGGGGTTTGTGGGGAATCCAGGATGCATGGTGGAGATGGGTCCTGACAGCCCACTCCTTGAGGACATATAGGGAAGCACACATCTGTTTTCTTGCTGCTTTTCTTGATTAGGGGGTCCTTGATGCCCTGCAGGACCTGACCCAGGAGCCACCTCAGTCTGGGGACTGAGTGGGTTTGACGCACGTCCAGGTGCATGTGTACTTGGTACAGCTGAATTACATATGGGGCTCAGGTTCAGGTTGGGAAGAACTTGTCCAGGCCTGTGCTTGGTTTCTGGTGGGGAGTGAGACAATGGCGCATTGTCCCCCATGAGGCCAGCTTCCAGAGTCAGCGCCACCCTGTTCTCCTTTATGACCTGGTGTGAATGAATTACAGTGCAGTTGTTTCTGTGTCTCCCTCACTAGGCTGTGAGCTACATTTCATCCCTGTCTCCTGGCACGATGCCCAGCACACAGTAGGCATTCAGGGACTCTTAGGTGCATAGTGGAAGCCTCTGTGGTGACACTGGCGGGGTCTGGACCGACTGTGCCCCTTATCCTTTGTCCCCCTGTAGTGGCTGGGATGATAAATCTTGAAAATGGCATCTCTCTCTCCCTCTCTGGCCAGTGTGCAGCCCCCGGCTCCTGGATGCCCAGGTGAGGGGAGAGGGCTTGGGAGGGGGCCCTCGTGCCGTGGGCTGTCCCCTCTGCTGGAGGAGTTGTGGAGGTCATGAGCCCATTCTCCTGAGTTTTCAGTGATGAGTGGCAGAGTTGGGTGCAGCGGGGTTTTCCATCTCCATCCCTGCCCATTTGGAGGGAAAGTGGAGTTGTCAGCTCACTGCTTTGGGGGATGCTGGACAAAACACAGCCTGATGGCATGCAGTTTAGCTGGAGTGGAAAGTCACCTCACGAGGGACCTGGGCAAACACAAATTTGACTTGGGGACACGGCAGATGACCCTTTCCAAATATGGTCCAGGATGTTGGCTGTCGCTGTGTCCCCCACCTTGGGAGGCAGTCCATGTGAACCCTCTGGCTTGGAGGCTGGAGTGGGCACTTCACCCTCATGTCCCTGAGGGGCTGAGCCACGGAGCCTGGGAAAGTGTCCTGGGGGTCATGGGAGGCCAGCAGGAGCCACGTGCAGACAGGCCTGCGCTCATCGGCTGTGTGCCTCCAGAAAAAGCCATGATCCTCACGACCATGAGGTGTATCCCTAGGAGAGAAATGGCCCAGGGATGGTGACTCCTTCTCAAAGGGCCACTGTGGTCCAGGGGGGCTCTGGGGAGGAGCAGAGAGACTTGCCCTTCTCCTCCAGCTCCTGGAGAGATCAATAGATCCCCCATTTGACCCTCAGTGTTGTGGGAGTTGGTCACCCCCTGCCCACTGAGGCTGGGATCTGCCCTCTGATGGTTGTTCCTGATTCTGGGACCTGACCCGACCTTCACACAGCAGGGTTTTATTAGTGCTATGATCCATTTTATCAATTGCTGCAGCCTTTTATTACATCTCAGGAGTTTTATCTCATCAGCCACCTCGCCTGCAGGCTAAATGAGGATTAATATTTTAACAGGATTATGTGCCATGGGTTGTCAGCTCTCCTGCTGACACTGGTGCCTCTCCCCCCCACCCCCCCACAGCTTGTCTAGTGTGTCGGGAGGTGGGGTCCCAGGAGCTGAGGCTGCTTGCTCCAAACTCTGGCATGGGGATGGAGGCAGGGCTGGGGACGTGGACTCTGGGTGGTGGGGACAGTTTGTCTTGGACAGCGGGTCTGCCTTAGGGTAGGGATGGCCCTGGAGAGAGGTCCCTGCAGAGCCTGCAGACTGTCTGCTGGGGTCAGTGGGCCCCAGCAACTCAGCCCCTGAGTGACATAGCCTCTGAATTTTCCATTATCACATCGTGATCTTAATATTTTAATTTCCACCTAAGTGTTGTAAAGGCAAGCCTGCCCCTGTCTGCTGCTTCCGTCACTTGGAGGCCAGAGCAGGGCTTTCAGGACCTGTGCATTTGGCCCCCAAGAGTCTGCCAGTGTCATCGCTGGCTGGTCCCCATGTTTCCCCGCCCTTTACCTCCTTCACACACTAATGGAAGGGCCTCTTTCTGTCAAGGGCCAGTCCCCCACCCCAAGAGACGGGAGCACCCCAAGTGCCCGCAATGTGCTCTATCCACACGGTGGAACATTATTCCTCAACCCCAAGAAAGGAAGCAAGTTCTGACACTTGTGTACATGGCTGGACCTTGAGGATGTGATGCTGAGTGAGAGGAGCCAGTCTCAGAAGGACAAATCCTGTGCGATCCTGCTCAGGAGGTCCCTAGAGGGGTCAAATCCATAGAGACAGCGAGCAGAAGGGTGGGTACCAGGGCTGGGGAAAGGACGGGGGGGTGAGTGTTCAAGGGCACAGAGCTTCAGTTGGGAAGATGAAGACTGCTGTGGTGATGGATGGTGGTGGTGCCCAACAGTGTGAATGTGAACTATGTTATGTGTATTTTACTGCAAGTAAAAAATTAAAAAATAAAAAGACCTTGGAATCCTGGGACCTTCCCGAGATGGCAAGAGTGTTAGAGAAGTCTCGACTTTGTCTTGTAGGTAGAAAGGCAATTCCCTAAATGATGGAAAGCCCCAGGCAGGCCCAGCGTGGTTTTGGGGACTTCCATGCAAGGGCAGGAAAGACAAGGTCCCCGTGCTTGGTGGGGGCAGACATGTAAACTGAAATCATCATAATAAAACATCTATCTCCCCATTTAAAAAATGATTAAAACAGTTTTTAATGTTTAGAAATAACCTAGAAGATTTTGAAAATAATTCATGCTTCAGAATATTATAGTAGACACAGAAAAGCACTGAAAGGAAAAAAAGTGTTTTCTAAAGCCCACCACGCCGAGATCCCAGCTGCTGCCCACCCTTTTCCATCTGCAGCCTGTGTGTCCATGGAGGGCAGCACGAATGGTTTTTTCAGTTCTGTTTTTCTCCCTCTTCATAGTGCTCTGTGATTGTTTAGCGATTCCGTGGAACTTTGGTGGTGGCAGTGTGGCAACGTGACAAGGACTTTGACGAGGCCCACAGGGGTACAGGGCTGGAGTGGGCAGGGCGCGGGGCTTAGACGTGGGGAAGCGTTCCGCCAGGCAGGCCCCTGAGCTGAGCCGTGCCGAGCCTCGCAGGCCCGGGACCCAGTGTCCTCATGCCCTGTCTGTGGTCTTTCTGCAAGATGGCCAGCAGCCCTGGGGCTTGGATTTAAGCCAGGATGGGAGTGGGGGGCCTCCCCCATCATCCGCTGACTCCCCGCCCAGCTGGCACCCCAGGCAGGCGCTGAGGGCAGTGATGGTGGCTGGCGTGAGCAAAACCGTCCATTCTGTAGGGTTGCTTCCTGAGCCTTGAGAGTCCCGCCCCGCAGCCCTGAGGCCAGCACCCTGCTCGGGGCCTTTACCTCTTCCTCCCCGCCCCGCCCTTCCGGGGGCTCCGCGCCAGCTCCCTGTGCTCCCCTCCCCTGGCTGCCTCCCGCCGGACCCCACCCTCCTCACCAGCGCATGTGGCTCTATGATGGGCTCAGCAATAGCTGCCCATCCAAAGAGAATCAACTCCCAGGTCCTGGTGCCTGGCCAGTGAGGTCTGCTCACCCTGGGGAGCTGGCGGTGGGCTGGGCCTGGCAGATACCCAGACGCAGTGTGGCCCGGCCTCTGGGACCCTCCATTCAGGTTGGGGGGGGCACTGGGGGCCACTGGGCAAGGATGCCCCACGGTGCCCATCACTGAGCAGGCTCGCTTCCTACGGGCTCGGGGTTGGCGTAAGGGAGACAGCCCTTTGTGGACACTCCTCCCCTTCACCGCCGGACTGGCTCTGAGAGCCCAGGGCCTGCGGGAACACTGACCTCGAAGTAGGAGTGAGCCTGGCTTGGGAGCTGGGGAGTGGCTGTAGTCTGAGCTTCTCTCAGGGCGGGTCAGCCACCACCCTGTGTAACCCAGCGCCCCCGGCCCTCCGAGTCTGTGAGGCGAGGGGCGCACCGGGGTCACCAGCCTGAGGGCACTGGGCCTGTCTGTGTTCCCAGAGCATGCAGCCTGGCCGACTGCTGCATGGGCAGTCAGCCCTGTGGGGAGTTGAAAGCAGGTAGCCGGCCTGGGTGGCCTCCAGGGTGCGTCTGGGACATCAGTCCTGGGGGCAGTCCCCTCCAGACACAGTTTCCAGTAATGCCTCCGCCATCGCCCTTGGCTTCCCCTGTGCATTCATCTAGACCTGCTCATTTGTCGCAGCCAGCAGGGGGTGGGAGTGGGGGGCAAGGCCCTGGCCCAACACTTGGGTCATGCGAGGCCAGTCTTGCCCTGGAGAGCTTGGGGACCTAGGGGCCCTGAGGCCTGCAAGTCCCTTTGGCCCTGGAAAACTACCCTGGAGGGCCTGCCCAGTCCTTGCCCAGAGCCAACAAGGACGTGGCCGGGAGGCCTCCCTGCCTCTGCCGAGGGGTTGGTGTCAGGGCACCCGTGGGGCAGCAGCCTTGTCTCTGGGCAGTGAGGGGGTCCCCCCTGCTCCTCGGGCATCAGCACCACCTTCTCAGAGGCCCTCGGCCCCAGCAGGCGAGGCAGGGTCACGGTGGGGAGGAAGGGGTCAGCGTCCTCTGTCGGCCTGGCAGCAGGTCACACTGGCCTCCAGGCCAAGGACACCTTGGGGGTCTGCTCCCCCCTTTGCAGCCGGGCTCCTCAGCCACCCTGAGGTGGCTCAGCTCCTGATGGCCTGTGGGGAGGGGGTGCTGGGCATCTAGGACTGTCCCTTTTGCGGCCCTGGCTGGCCTGGTCTGGCGACACCCCGTCCAGCCTGTGGCTGAGCCCACTGCCCGCTGCCCCCCAGCTCCTCAGCCATATTTCCTGGGACCAGCTTTGTCATTGTCCCCTGGTTGGTTCGGGTATCAGTCCTTTTCACTGTTACCTGCTCAGAGCCCCACCCAGCTGGTCCGCCCCTCTGCTCCCAGCCGTGGCACTCAGGACTCAGGCCCCGAAGTTCCCTGGGTGTGTTGGTGTAGACGATTCCCCCTCGTGCCGGAGCGGCTGAGCTCTGATGGGGAGGGGGCGAGGGGGCTGCCACTGTTCAGAGCCAGGGGGTGGCTCTGGGGTCTCTCTGGATGGTGTAAACAGTATCCACCCTTGCTCTGGGTCCAGGGAATATCAGAGCACTCAGTGGGGTGGGCGGGTGGCTCTAGGGGGCTCCAGGAGGTAGGAAGGGATGGGGTGGCAGGCCTGTGGGCGGCAGGGAGATGACAGGTGGCATCTCTGTTCCAGGGCTGCTACCGCAGGATCTTCTCCGGGACTCTCGGGGGCCTGCTATTTCCAGAACCGTCTATTTTATAGCCATTGGACCCGTTTATGCCCTGATAATGAAGAAGGGACACATCTGGACAGATAAGGGGCTACCTTTGGCCATGTTGGGCAGATAGTGCGGCCTCCTCCCAGCTCGTCACCACCATCTGGGGACAGGGACAGTGTCCCTTTGGCGTGGTGAAGGCCCTTGGGCAGATAACCACCCTTGTCCTAGGTCCCGTGGTCATGCTCTCCGGCCCTCCCGTCATCACAGGGTCGTAGGCCAGCAGGCACCTTGGTGACCTTTGGACGTGCCTGGGGCTGAGCTGGGGCTGCAGGTGCAGGAAACCAAGAACCTGCCTCCAGGCCACTGTGACCCATCTGGGCCAGGGTCTGATGGGAGGTGTGGGAAGAGCATGGACGTCCTCCCCGTGTGCCTCCCAGGGAAGGGCCAGGAAATCCCGTTAGAGGCTGGAGTGAGCCCCACACAGCTCAGCTTCCTTAACAGGCTGCCGAGCGACAGCTCACCCGTTTGTGTGTGTCTCCTGTGACCGCCCCCCTCCGTCTCAGCCCGCCTCGTCTGCGGGGTCCACTCCGTTCAGCCACCACTGTGTGAAAGGCGATGGGAGGTGCCTGGCAAGCTGCTCTCTCAGAATGGGGGTGTGGACAGAAACCTGTGACCCCCAACACCTCCACAAAGTTGGCTCACAGCCCTGGAGTAAACGAGGGACAGGGAGAGTAGGTGTGACAGTGCCTGCGTGTGTGGGAAGGGTGCAAAGCCGGCCGCAGTGGGCAGGGCGACAGATCACTGCTCTCTGTGGCGTTGATGCGGCACCCCTTGTTGGTCTGGAAGGACAACGGGGTCTTTGGTGGCCAGAGAAAGTGCTTTGCCAATGCCTCTAAGCTGGCTTCTGTGAAAGATAAGGTGATGCTGAAATCCGTATCACCAGCGATGAAGAGATGGCTCAGGTCAAGACTCAGATTCCCGTCAGGACTGGGACCCAAGGGACCCAACGTGCTAGAGCTTGGTGGGGACCAGGCAGGGACTCCTAGCACAGGAACCGTAGAAGGGCAGCAGTGACACCATAAACTTTCCCTCCCCAAATGTACAGCCTGGAAAAATAAGGTGGGAAGGGATATATAGGGTGAGTCCACCTGTGCAGTGAAGCTTTTCCGATGCCAAATGAGGTTTGTAGGAGACAGGACATGTCCTCTTAAACTTTTTTCAAAATGAAAGCCTTAAAAAGTACTTAAAGATAGAGAGAATGGCACAATAAACTCCCGTGCGGGCTATCCCGATGCCCCAGGTCTCACGAATCCATCCATTGCTGTCCCCTTACTCTTTGCAGTTCCCTTTGGCTGAAGTATTTTCAAACCTGTGGCAGACAGTCTGTGAGTTTGCTCTTGCAAAACTACAGGATAAAACTCTCCAAATATGGGGAACTTTGTGATATTTTTACAGCTCATTAGCACAGTATCAAAATTCCCAGCAACTCCTTGGTATCAGCGAATGCCCCAGCTGTAACCAAATTTCTCTGATGGTCCCCAAAATATCTCTTTGCAGTTAATTTGTTTAAATCAGGTTCCAAACCAGGTCCACACGGTAGGTTTGAGTGTTGTGTTTCTAAAATCTCTTTGGTTTCGATCAGGCATCCCCAGCCCACGGCTCCCCTGGCCATGACTTGTGGCAGAAACTAGATCAGCTGTCCTGCCAAATGTCCCGCATATTCTGGACGGGACGGGCTGCTTCCTTGTGCTGCCACGTCATCCCCGTCACTCCTGGAGATGCAACTCAGAAAGCTTCATTTAATTCAGGCTCATTTTTTGCCAGAGCCCTTTGTGGGTGGGGCTGTGGGTTCACACGGAAGCACACTTGGGATGCTAGGACTGGTCAGCAGGTCCAGGAGGGTGCAACCCCCATGCTCCGCTATAATGCTTATCACCCAGGGTCTCATCCATGCATGACCATTGTGAGGGATAATTATTTCAGGAGAGCTTGCAAAATGCTGAGTTCCTAATGGTACCATCCTTTCACAATGAGTAGCTAGAATTCTGTTAAATGAACCTTCTCTTATCCAACTAGTTATCAGTTACCCCTGAAATATAGTTTAAAAAGGAAAATCTTTAATTCTCTTAATGAACAATATTCAGCATAGAGAGTTGGGGCCCTAGTTACTTACAGTGGGTTTCCAATGAGGTTTTGCGTTGGTTTGATTTTTTTCTTTTTCTATACATTCTGTGTATTCAGTGAATTTCAACTGATTGCATCACTATTCTTTTTAAGGCTTCATTTGTCCCTCTTTGGTCTAGGACTTCTGATATTTCCCCTCAAAGATGGCAGGCCGGTAAAGGGCGACTCCCTCAGGTAGAAGGTGACGCAGGGCTGGCTTTGGGAAGAGGTTTGTCGAAGAGAAGCTCTTCTGGGTTTATTTCCCTGTCTTGTTTGAGGTGCCTGGGTCAGGCCTTCTGTTAGCTAGCTGTGTCTAAGCAGAACCCGATTACGGGGCAGGTGTTCTGACAGTCACAGAGCCCTGCTGGGAACAGGGAAAGAGGCGCCCTTGACTAAAATCCCAGACCCAGAGCTGTGTAGTTTCTGAAATGTCCACCAGGTGGCGCCGTCCAGCCACAGATGTGCCAGCTCGGGTCCCAGCCGGCTGGGGACGGCACACTTGGTCCCCACTTAGTTCCAGTGCCCCCTCCCTCCAGCCAGGCCCAGGGATCCAAGGGAGGACAGTGTCCCCGTGCCCTGCAAGGTGTGTGAGGTGCGTTTGGTGGCGCTGTCCGGCAATGGCGGTGGCTGCAAAGCCAGCCTGGCTCCACTGGGGGCCCTCTCGTCCCACTTGGCTGACATGGGGCAAGGATGCAGTCTCTTCCCCACCTGTTCCCACAAGGAAAACAGGGGTCTCCTTACCGGATGGAGGCTGGGGCTAGCTGGTGTCACTGGAATCAGGTGGCGAGTGGGTGAGCGCGCTGGGGCCTCTGGGCCCTGGGCCCGGCCTCCTGACCGGTGGTGAATGGCTTGTCAGCAGGAAGCCGTCCTCCCTCCGCTGCCTGGGGGTCCCACAGGAGGGTCATGATGGGTGGGGTTGGGGACACAGCGGCAGCGGGGGCCTCTGGTCATCCAGCCCTCCTCCCTGCTGGATGCTGTCCCGGGGGCTGCTCGGGGCAGGATGAGGAGTGGGGCCTGTGGGACCCGGCAGTGGGCTGATGACCTGCGAGCTGCCCTCTGTGGCTTGCAGATTGGACCTGCCTCTGCACCTGACCCTGATGCCCTCCAGCAGAGAGTAGGGCAGCCTGCCCCCAGGGGGGCCTGTCCTCTCACCAAGAACTCGAGCTGACATTTCAACGTTTTGGCTGTGGCTAAGCGGTCATGTCACACGGTGAGGAGGAGGTCCAGGGAGGAGGCGGGGTGGGAGGCTGTGGGGTCCCGTCTGGTCACCCGGCCTCTGGGGGGGCATTCCCCAGTGTGCTGTGGCTGACGTTCGTGCCGTGCCCCAGGGTGGGTGCCCAGAGGCAGCCCCTGCCCTCTCGGGGCCAGGTTCATTCCAAGCAAATAGCAGGGGATTCGGAGTCACCAGTAGGGGGGCCTGGTTTGCTGGGCCTTGGAGGCGGAGCTGGGGCTGCCGACCCTTCTGCTCTCTCACCAGCCATCCTGGGGCCCCAGAGGAAAGTGACTCTTCTTTCTTCTCAGGCCCTGGGGATCCAGGGAGGGGAAAGGGACTGCCAACACCCCTGAGGAGCTGCCCACCAGGGAGGAGTATCTGAGTGGCCAGTGGAGAGCTGGGTGAGGGCTGCTGGCTGAGGCTTTGCTAGCAGGGCCTCGCCTGCCAGGCTGGGCCCTCCCATGTGGACGAGGAGGAGGTAGGGGGCTGCGGCCTCCTCGCTCTGCCACCCCCAGTCCTGAAGCAGCTGTTCTGGAGGTGCCCCTGTCCTGGTGGGGCCCCCGCTGCTCCCTCCCTGGGGGCTGCGAGATGGGGCTGCTGGGAGGCAGCTAGGCCTGGGCTCTGGCTCCTGCCCTGTCTCCTCCTGGGGGCCCTGGCGGAGCACGGAGGAGGGCCGAGCAGGCCAGGCAGATGGTGTGCCAGGAGGAGGGGCTGCCCGGGCAGATGGGCTGGCTGTCAGGACAGATGGTGGGCCGGGCAGGGGTCCGGAGCCCGTCCCATCTGCTCCAGGACCCTGGTAGGGCTTTTCTTGTCCACTTGGGGTACATTGAGATAAAGCCAAAGGCTGGCTTCGGCCCAGGCCTGCTCCTGTCCCGCTGGGTCCTCTCTGTCCCCAAGGCTCATGGCTCAGTGTCCCGCCTGATGCTGACCTGGAGTCGTGAAGCCCCTTCCTGACAGCTGGCACAGGGTTAGTGATCACGTAGCTGGAGGGATTCTGGGGTGCCCAGGCAGAGCATGAGGCACACCTCAGGTCACGGACACCCATGGCAGACAGAGATGCAGACAGGCTCCTGGGACAGTCGATGAGTCAAGCCTGAGCCGTTGTCAACAGGCAGCCATGGGATGAGGGTCACCCTGGCTGGGGGTCCGGGCTGCCTCCCAGAGGGGGGGTTTGAGCCCACCCAGGCTCCAGTGTGGAGAGGAAGGCCAGCGGGTGGGCAGGTGGGCAGGCAGGAGGGCCCCTGGGGGAGGGAGGAGCCGGGGCAGGGCCAGAGGGCCAGCGCAGGTGCAGTGGGCAGGAAGGCCATGGAGGGAGGAGCCGGGGCGGGGCCAGAGGGCCAGCCCAGGTGCAGTGGGCAGGAAGGCCGGGGGTGTCCCGCTAAGACTGTGCATCCACCCCCCGTGCCCTCGGTCCTAGACCCCTGGGAGCTGGGGGAGCTCATCATACTGTGTTCTTAGATTGCTAATGATAATCCAAAAATATCTTCTTTTTTTAAAACCGGTTCAAAGAAAAACCTTTGCAGCCACTGTGTGCAGTTAGCAGCCGTTTCCGAAGAGCACCACAGAGTGTTCCGCATCGCAGGCCTGGTGTTCATCCCATTGGGGAGCAGTTCCCTTAGAGGAGGCACTTGGCCCATCTGCTCATGGTGGGGCTTGGGGCATCAGGGTGAAGGAGGGGGGCTGTGGCAGGGTTAAGGCTCCTTCCAGAAGGTGACTCGGGACACCTGCTAGGTGTGGTCCTGGCCTCTGCTCCAGGGGCCTCTCCGAGGGCTTGAGCGGCGCCTCCTGGCCACCCTGCCAATGGCCCCAGAGAGAGACGCCCCTCCCAGCCAGCTCTTGGGCCCACAGGCCGCTCTGAGGCTGGGGCCCAGGCAGTCGCTCACTGTCCACTGCCCACTTCCTGCTGTCCTCTTCTCTGAATCCTGCCCAGACTCAGTGCTTCCGGGGTGGACAGTGGGATTCAAATCCTGCTCTACCTCTCAGTGGCTGGGTGACCTTGGGTAAGACACTCACCCTTCTGAGCTTGAAATCCTTGGCTGTAAAAGAGGGCAGGGAAGTATCTACTTGGAGGGGTTGTTTTGATAATTTAGTCCAGGCTAGCTGTAATTATTACCATGTTGTCTTTATTTTATTGAGGCAAAATCCACATAATAGAACATAAACCATTTTAAAGCAACAGTTCAGTGCCTCTAATGCATTCACAATGTCGTGTACCCACCGCTTCCATCCGGTTCCAGGGCCGTGCCTCCTCTCAGAAAGAACCCCCTGCCCTTTGGCGGAAACCTGTGCTCTGGCGACTTCCTTTCTGGCTCTGCGGAGTGTCTGCTGTGGACGTTTCATACCCGTGGAATCCCCATGTGGCCTTCTGTGTCTGGCTTCTTTCACTGAGCACAACGCTCTCAAAGTTCGCCTGTGTGGTAGCATTTCTCAGAACTTCATTCCTTTTTATGCATAAGTAATAGTCCACCATACACATAGACCACATTCAGGGGTATTCCTTCACTATCCATTCATCCACTGGGGCTGTTTCCACCTTTTGGCTCTTGTCAATAATGGTGCTATGAACATGTGCGAACAAGTTTTCATTTGAACACCTGTCGTATTTTTTCTTTACGTGGAACCCTTTGCAAATTCGGGTGTCCTCCCTGCTCGAGGCCTTCTCTGGATCCGTTCATCTTGGAGTGCGTGTGCTGCCAAGGTGGGCGTCCTGTCATCTGACCTTGTCGCGGCCCACGGGTGTGACGCAGCCCATCTGCAGAAGTAGCACGGTAGCCAGGCTGCTTGCTTGTGAGGCTTCCGCCTCCAGGGCTGACCCCCGGCTGCACGTGTCAACACGGAGACGCTGCAGCACAGTGCTTGCCAGCAGTCCTCTGCTCCCCGGGGTGTGCCTCTGCCTTCATGCTGTGCTCCGGTCTGGCCCGGTGGCCATGGGCAGGGAGGACACTGGCCCTGGGGGTGGGGACCACCCTTTATGACATGTTTTTCACGCTAAAATCCAGAAATCCAAGTGGAGGTCTTGCTTGCTCGTGAGAGTGAGGTTGCGGCTCCCTGGAGCACGGTGACCTGGGGCCAATCCTCCTTCAGGCGCTTGGAGCACCAGTAAAAAGAGGTGCTTGCTGCCTCTAGGCCCTGGGCAGGCCTGCCCTCTATTGCGGCTGAACGCTCCCGGGCGCCCAAGGGGCCTGGAGAGGTCACACCCCTGGCACATGTGTTTGCGAACCTGCAGGGACGGCGGCTCGGGGCTTCCACCGTTCCCCTGGTGGAACCGGCCCCTGATTCCCGGGTGGCAGGGATGGGGGAATGCTTCTCTTCCCTGCCTGGGTGCTGCCCCCTCCAGCAAGGGTGGGACTGGACCCAGAGGCCTCGTCCTCTCTGGGATTCAGAATCTTAGGTGGAGGGCGGCTTGGATGGAAAGTAGGGCTGACTCGTCCTGGCGGTGACCTTGCAGTGACATGACCCTGCCTTTCTGAGCCTGATTCCACACCTTCTCCTTGGTCCCCAGTGCCCTGCATCCTTGGACTCACACTGGCCATGCCGTTGCAGCAGCCAAGCCCCTCGGGACACCCCGTGTACCTCTTCCCTGGGAGGCCCCAGTGTCCAGCTGCCCCACAGTTCTCCTGGGCCACCCTGAGCCCAGACCACGGTGGGGACAGCAGGTTCTTGGTGGGGGAGGTGACTCCCCTTACTTTTGCCTGGGGTTCAGATGTCAGTTGCTGGCCCCTGGTGTCCTCTGCTGCCCTTTCCTGTCTGTCCTGCTTAACCCACCATCCATCACTGATGGGCCCTTGGCTTCCATCTCATTTCTGTGGCTAATGGCTCTGGCGGCGACTGGTCTGCATAAGCGAGCATCTGGGTCACATGCTCCTTGCTGCTCCTGATGGCCTTGGACACTCTGTTGCACTAGTGTCACCCTCCCACCATGCACACTTGGTGGCATGTGCTTCCCTCCCCTGGGCCACCCCCACACATCACGGAGAGCCTTCATATTAACAGGCATGAAATATTTACTTAACTCAAGCTTTTTGCAAATATTCCTTCAGCTATTTTCCCTCTGCTGGGAACATAACTGTGCAGCAGCACATGCTGAAAGGGCTGGTGGTTAAATAATACAATAGAAAGCCTATGAGGGCCAGACAGCTCCACGCGTGTCCGGGCTGCCTGCCCGGCAAGCCCGTCCCCTGGTGGCCGTGCTGGCAGGCAGCGCGCCAGGAGCTGGAAAGGCCCCCTGGATGAGTGGGTGGGGCGGGCGGGCCTGGGGATATTGCTGGGGAGACAATTAAGATTACATTTCCAAAGTCTACCTTCCAGAAGCAAGTTTTGGGACCTTTGGGAAAACAAATGTGAAATGTTTAAAAATGTATTGCTGCTTCATATTTTAATACCTTTTACTGAAATGTTTCCTTTTTCATAGGTTTTGTGTGCCTGCCGTTTTGCTTCCTGCTCTCTCTCTGCAGCTACGCTCCAGGTCCCTGAGGTTTGCGGAAAGCCCTAAGATAGGAAACCCATCCTAACCGGCCCAGGGCCTCGGCTTCTCCCAGTCACTCGTGAGCGGCTGCCCATCTCCCTTTGCCTCTTCCTGTCGGTTCCTTCCCCGCCTTTGGCATCGTCTGATCTTTTGAGACGTGGTGACGTTTCTCTTATCAAAACCAGCTCTAAGAAAAAAGACTCATTTGTGGCAGACCAGAGAGAGACTGTCCCTCACTGGCCAGGAAGAGGCAAGCTGCTGCCGGATGGTGAGGGGCCACGTGGCCTCTAGGAGCTGAGAGCACCCAGCTGACAGACAGAACGAATCTGGGGCCTGTGCCCTCAAGGAAGCTTGGAAGCGGATCTTTCCCCAGTCGAACCTCTGATGAAACCAAAGCCTGGCCACCCCTGCCTGGCAGTCTGTGCAACCCCGAGGCAGAGAAGCCGGCCTCGCGGTGCAGAACCTCTGACCTGCACAAACTGCGAGATGATAAATGTGTCTGTTAACAAAGAAATGGCAACTCTGCTTTCCCAGTGAAATGGCTCCACGGAGTGTATCACCTCCTTTTCTTTGAATGAACAGAAATAATATCAAATTCCACCAACAAAGAAGCAATGTGCATTCACAGAATATCTTAGGTCTTCATTTAAGAGACAGAATGGATCAGTTTCTCCTGTTGCCCTTCTGCTCATGGATGCGTCACCTTAGGAGGCCTGGGGTCCCAGGTAGGCTGGGGATTGGGGTATAAGTAGGGATGGAGGCAGGAAGTTCCTGGAATTATTGATAAATTCTCAAAAGGTCCAGGGCTGGGGAAATTGCCAACAGCCCCAGAGGGCTCCGTCTCACCAGAACCATTTTCTCCGATGACTGAATACTCAAGCATCAACAAAGAATGTCACGGCTGCACTTGGATCCTGGAGTGGAGGGGACAGAGAAGGCAGGCAGTGAACATGCTGGGAGCTGGTGGACCCAGAGGCCTGCTCCTCGTCCTTTACTCAGGCCGCTGTAGGAACCAGCAGATGGTGACAGCATTGTTGCACTGTTGGGGACAGTGTGCAGGTGAGAACAGGGTTGCCCACTTCCACTCCTTGTCTGGATGCTGGTGCAGCTGTCTGGCCTCAGCAGTCCACTTGTCCCCAAGGCAGAGGTGGGCTTTCCCCAGTTCACTTGCAGGGGGCAAATACCCCCATCCTGCTCATGGCCCAGCCTGTCCCACTGAGTGGTACAGAAGTGGCCCATGGACTTGGGGCAGCAGGACTGGCCTTTGTTACCACCCAGCAACAACCAGGTCATACATACAGGCCCCAGAGGAAGGAGAGGAGACAATGATGCAGAGGCCAGCAGTGGGGTAGAGGCCACACAGCACTGCAAGGTGAGGTAGAGGAGGAATGTCAGACCTGATGTGAGCTGATCCGTCCACGCTGCTCACTCGTGTTTGTTGGGATAAGAATGAAGTGGGACCATCTGCCTACTGGGAAGGGAGGGTTTGGTTTACATCCCAAAGGACAGAAGCAGGAGGGAAGGGACCTTGGAGGAGGCTGGGGGCCTGGAGGGGGCAGGAGGCCAGAATGCAGGGCCGAGGGGTCCTCAGCTGGGCCTCGCCTGGCAGGCTGGTGCCACCCTCCTTTCTCCTCCCAGGGTCACCTCGGCCTGGGCCAGGTGGACCTGCAGTGAGACCCAAGGCCTCATCGCCACTGTCGTCTGATGTCTTAGTTCCCCTGTGCCTGTGGGCTCCCGGCTCCTGTCTCCTGTCAGCCCTACAAGCTGCTGTTGGGTGAACACGGCTCATTTCTGTTATTATTTGGCCCCACCGGTGGCTCGTGATATGACCTCATGCAAACTTTGAATTGGCCCCTGGGAGGTAAGTGCCGTTGTCTCCCCTGCTTGACAGACCGGGGCACTGAGGCCTAGAGATGCCCTGTGAGTGGTGATGGCTGCGGGGCCGGGTGGGGGCCAGGTGGTGTTTGAACCCAGCCGCCGGTTCTCCGTGATCAGAGCGCATCTCCCGAATCAGCAAGAATTAAGAACGTCTTACTTATTTTTCGGCATCTTTGCCCAGCCCTTGCTTGTCTCATTTCTTGCTTTCTCTGAGGCAGCCTCTGTGCCCACCGTCGTGGGGATGTCCCCTGAGCCCAGGGACGCGGGCCTTGACAGTCAGGGCTGAGAGTACCCGGGTGTGCAGCCAAACCCGGAGGCTGCTCTCCAGGAGGCAGGCCAGCCAGGGGTGTCTTCTGCACAATGAAATGCAGATTTCCCATTAAAAAGCAAATCTTTATTCCAAAAGGTTGAAAGGGATGCAACTTAAAAAAGATCTCCAGCTGGTTAAATTTAGGGCAGGGGAACGGGGCCATCGCTCCTGGCCGTACCCCTGACATGGATCCGGACTGGGGCTTGGGTGCGTTTCTCTTCTAGCGCTTGCCTCTCAGTGTTTTTTTCTCTCCCCTTCTGAGTTAGGCAAACAAATGTTGATAGCCCTGTTGGCTGGAGTTGTGCTTACTTAAAATAAGCTATTTCAGCTGTGCGGTGGCCAATTCGAGATGGCCGCATCCCAGCCAACACCCTCTCTGCCCGGTGAGCCCCTCCTCCCTCCAGGGGCCCTTCCTGCAGCTGTTCCCTGGGACCCCCACCGGCGCTGCACATCTTAGCCGTGTTCACATGCTTCTGCCCCTATGTCCACCCCCCGTCAGGCCTCCAGGGGCACAGCAGGAGGAGGCCGCTGGGGACCTTGGGCGAGTCCCTCAGCTGCTTGGAACTTGCTGACCTGGTCTGGCAGCAGGAGAGCAGGTCTGACCCATCTCCCAGGTGGCGTCCAGCTGTTACATGCTGAGTGGGCCTCTCTCCTGGGGCCAGAGGCCAGCTAGCAAGACCCCCACAGTAGAAGACTGGCTCAGGGGGACCCAGAAGGAGAAACCCTAATTGTGGGGTATGGGGTGGGTGAAGCTGTGGACATGGAAGCCGGGGCAGTGTGCAAGTGTCCATGTGTTGATATGCGTGTTTGTGCATGTGTTTGCACATGTGTGCCTGAGATTGTGCATGTGTGTGCGTGTGTGTGTGTGTGAGTGTGCACATATGCAAGACTTGGGGGCTGTGGGTGATGTGTGAAGATGTCCATTTGAAGGTCTCATGGCCCAGAGACCTCAAGGGTGAGGTATGTGAGGAAGGCTGCCTGGGGGCGGAGAACAAGGAACCCCTCAGTGCAGCCAGAAGGGATGGCAGCCTAGGCCCAGGGCTGGCCCCTCCTCCCCCTCCTCCCCCTCCTCCCCCTCCTC
>JAVSCE010016958.1:0-34973 GCA_032199065.1 Smutsia gigantea | reverse complement strand
GGGGGGGCACGGGGAGGGCAGTACAACTCAGAGAAGACAAGTAGGGATTCTATAGCATCTCACTATGCTGATGGACAGTGACTGTAATGGGGTTGGTGGGGGGGACCTGATGAAGGGGTAGTTTAATAACCGTAATATTGCACATGTAATTGTAGATTAATGATAATAAAATAAATTATATTAAAAAAAAGAAAATTGCTAGAGCAATGTCCCTCAGTAGGTGGAAAGGAATAGGATGAGATTTGGTGGGAGTAAAGGGAATGATTTTGGAAGCCGACTGACAGTTCAGTACTAACAGGAGGGAAAACAAGCATAAGCGGTAGATGCAACTAAGTGAATAGATTCGGGAGAAGTCTGTGAAAGCTGTTTTCTAAGTGCTTTGGTTATCACAGCCTGATAGAAAGCAAAGTCATCAGATAAGAATGAAGACAGGAGAGGAGCAACTGAAGTTTCAAGGAAAAGGAGGTGTGAAATAATCCCTCTAGGAAAGTGGGAGAGCAAATCGGACTAGAGAAGTACAGTATGACTGCATTTAGTATGAATGACAGCAGTATGTGTCTAATAGAGGTTCATGGTCACAATTTAAAATAAGATGAATTAGCATGTGTTTTTCTCCAGTACATTCAACTGTGCAGATGCAGGGGCAGAGTAGTCAGAAAGCTGGATTTAAGATTTGGGGTTGTGCCATGCTGTAGGGAAAATGGAAGCTCCTATGGCCAGGACTCTCACCTGACCCTGATACACTTGCCCTCTGCACACAGGCAGTGCTCACAGGCGCAGACTTGCACATGTGTTGGCAGTGAACTATTACCGACTCTATATAAAATGCTCCGCCCCATGCTCTGGGTCTGCAAGGAGGCGAAGAGGCTTGAAGGCAGAGACTGGCTTGCTGCATGCAGAGTGCCATGGGGGCAGATGGGATTCTAGCGCTTGACCTGCCACCATGAGAAACTTGCCTGAGGCTGAAACCCTCAGGCGAGACACATGTAAATAAGACAAATTCAGAGGGGACAAGGGAAGAGAGACTACATGTAAAGGTATATAATGATTGACATATAATGATAGACAAAGGAATTTAAATTAAGTAAGGATATCTTATGTGAACATAAGAGAAAAAAATGTGGTAAGATTCATTGTAAATCCTGATGGAGTTGATGAATTACTATAATTGGAATTTTAAAGAAGTAAGCTGGAAGGAAAGGACGTAGAAGTTAGAGAGAAGGCAAAGCATGAGCAATAGCTTTTAGTATGGTTGCTGCTGGAAGGAATGGATGAGGCAAGGTAAACAGCCAAGCAAGCTCAGGATTGGATAATTGGAGTAAGTCGTGGTGGTGGTTGGGCAGGGGTGGGGGTGGGGTGGGGTTGTGTCTGAGTTATTAAAGGTAGTCTTTAAATGTCTGGTACCAGACCCTAGGATGTTAAAGGCAGAGGAATATTGCCCTCTGGAGTGTAAAAAACAAGATGAGGTGGTTGTTGGAAGGGATCCAGGATTAGTTGGTTAGCCTGACAAAGGCATGTTCACAGGACTTAGCTAACCCTGGCGGGGGCAGTCTCTTCCCAGTCAGTGAGGCCCCAGATGCCAGAGCATTAAGAATTCAGAAAATAAGAAAGTATATTTAATATAGTTAGATATGGTTAATACAACAAAACACATCTCATCCACTTCCAGCCCTACTGGTATTAAGGAATGTAGGAGAAAAATAATCACTACCTGAGAAAGCTACAGGATAAATGGAATCCTCTGTTCTGTGCTGTTCCATGTGTTTACCTGAGGGACAGTTTACCCTAGCCTCTCCCAGTTACTGATGTTAAATTGAAAATGCAAAGGTCTTCCATCTTTTCTTTCCTGCACACACACTATCTGACAACTATAACAGGGTAAGTCTTCTTGGGAAATCAAAATTTTTATGATACTATTTTAATAATGAGTTTTAGTTTTAACTGAATTTTAATGATGATATCATAAAGCAAGAACTACTTACCATTGCCAACAACTTGAGCCAGATCTGAAGTCACTGTATATAAAATATTTTTTTCAAAGATTATATTTCCTACTCTAACTCAAGTACATACCAAAGGACTCTAAAATAAAGAGTTATTTCAAAATATTTAATTGGTGATTTAAAGAGAAAGGATATGCACTGAAGATATTTACCAGGACTGAATTTATACAGTAAAAATTCAAAAACCTGTGTTACTAGGATTTTTACTAACATTTTAAAAATATTTTAATTATAATCCTCTCCTTATGTTTTATATTAATAATAATTTCAATGCTATCTGCTAAAAAAAATGGGATGGGAAGCAGGCAGCACCTTCTATGTGCAAGACACTACATGAGATACCACTGGGGATATGCACATCAAGGGCATATCTAATCTTGAGGAGCTTACATAACCACAGACATACACGGCTAACTGAATACAAAATAGAATGTGATTAAGTGCTTAAAACAGAGGACTGTAAGTGATGAGCTTCATATAAGAATAACCCTTTCAGTCTTGTTTTCTATCCCTTTAATGACACCAAATAAAGGATAACATTGATGCGATTTCTCCCTTTCTCTGATATATACAATTTTGATCTATCCCAAGAAACTTCTAAATACTCATTCAACAGCTGAAGAAATGTCTAATTTCATAGGGCCTACTACTATATTTTACACCTGCTAAAATGTATTCTGTGCTTACTACATGCCAGGCCACCATGTTAAGTGCTTTATAAGAATTTCATTAAACCGCACAACACTATGAGGTAGGCATTGTTAATATGTTCATTTTTCAAATGAGGAAATTAATGATAAGTGATCAGACCAAGTTCACACAGAGGTCATGACATGGCTTGACTACAGAGCCTGCTCCTACAACAGGGCCATTATAACCACCTACTAGAAAATAAAAAGTATGCCTTTTTAAATTGACAGCTGGAACTCAATGACGAGCCTATGATTTATTCTGGAAAATGATAATGATTTGCTAAATTTCACTTAAAGTATCTATTTAAATTATAGCATGTCTTACAAACTGTTCTTACTCACAGGGGAAGCCAAGGTTAGGTAATTTTCCATTTATGCTTATAGGAGCTTCATATAAGAAACTCTGAAATAATAAAGAAAAACAGATTATTCAAGCAACTTTCAAAGCATTTACATGAAGAAAAATATGCCAAATCATACAAATGTAAATTTTAATTACCCAAAAATAATTTTCTACATTAAAGTCAACGTGACTTTGATCAAAGGCAAAAATAGATCAGCAAATAACTAAAAGATTAACACCTAAAAAACACTTAGGATCCAGGACAAAAAAATCCAACATTGATTTCTCATAAAAGTCAAACTGGTAACTGGCACTGGCATTAAGGACAGTCATATACACCAATGGAATAGAATTGAAAGACAAGAAATAATCCATGATTTTGATGTGTGTATTAGTTGGTTCGGGCTGCCATAATAAAATATCACACACTGGTGGCTTAAACAACAGAAATTTAATTCTCACAGTTATGGAGGATAACTCCAGAGATACAGAGTTATCCCAAGATCAGGATGCCACCATGGTTGGGGTCGGGTGAGAACTCTTTGTGGCTTGCAGTCAGTCACCTTCTCACTGTGTCCTCACATGGCAGAAAGAGAGAGAGAACAACTCTCTGTGTCTCTTCTTGTAAGGGCACAGTTCCCATCAGGATGGTCCAACACTCATGACTTCATCTAAACCTAATTACTTCCTAAAGGCACAATCCCCAAATACCATCACAGTGTGGGTTAGAGCATCAATATATGAATTTCAGGGGGAACAATCAGTCCATAGCAATGGGAAATTGATTTTCAACAACGGTGTATAGACAATCCAGTGGAGAAAGAATCGTTTCTTCTGAAATGGTGCTGGAACAATTAGATATCCACATACAAAAAGATGAAGCTGGACCCCTTCCTCACACTATACACAAAAATTAACTCAAAATGGATTATAGACCTACATGTAAGAACTAAAAGCATAAAACCAAAAAATTTTTAAAGAAAAATAAGAATTTTTATGACCCTGGATTAGGCAATGGTTTCTTATGACAAAAGAAAAATTAGATTAACTATGTTACATTAAAATTTTTGTGTTGCAAATGATACCATCAAGAAAGTGAAAAGACGATCCATAGAATGGGAGAAAATGCAAATCACATGTCTGATAAGAATCTAATACCCAGAATATAAATAAATAACTTTTATAACTCAATAAAGACAAATAACCCAATTGAAAAATGGACAAAGAATGTGAAAAGACAGTTCTTCAAAGAAGATACACTGGAAGTTCCTTAAAAATTTAAACAGAAGAGTTACCCTATGATCCAATCACTAATTCCACTTCCAGGTATATACCCAAGAGAAATGAAAACATAGGTGCACACAAAAATTTGCATACAAATGTTCACAGCAGCGTTAGAATATAACATGAACAACATAAATGTCCATCAACTAAAGAACAGATAAATAAAATGTAGTATAGCCATACAATGTAATACTATTCAGCAATAAAAAGAAATGAGGTACTGATAGGTTCAACAGCATGGATAAAACTTGAAAACATTATGCTTAAACAAGCCAGCCACAAAAGACCAAAAATTATATGACTTCATTTATGTGAAAAGTCCAGAATAGGCAAATCCATAGACACAGAAAATAGGTTAGTGTTGCCTAGGCCAGTGGGGTGACAGACTGGAGAGTAACAGTTAATGGGTATGAGGGTCCTTTTTGGGGTGTTGAAAAAGCTCTAAAATTAAATTGTGGTCATGGTTGCACAACTCTGTGTACATACTAAAACCACTGACATGCACATTCAAATGGGTAAATTATATCAATAAAGATATTTTTTTAAATGGGTAACTGACAAACCTATAGTACTCTACAATGACATAATTACCACTACTGGCTTCAAAACTCAGCTCCACATTTACGTGTCATCGTTAGGCACTACAATCAAGAATCACTAACCAATATAAACCTAATCCTTTACTCAG
Source organism: Smutsia gigantea (assembly GCA_032199065.1). NCBI lineage: Eukaryota > Metazoa > Chordata > Mammalia > Pholidota > Manidae > Smutsia > Smutsia gigantea. The sequence continues at coordinate 29,963 of JAVSCE010016958.1, read as the reverse complement.
GGTCTTGCTCATAACAGGGCACAATAATCAAGTGCTGAGGAGGTATATGTAAGGGATGGTATGACAAAAAAACCCACTAAAATGTCAATAGAACAATACTGACTTCCACATATTGGAGAAGGAAGAAATTATGAGAGGGTAGGATTTAAATTACTCAAATGGAATACAAAAAAACATTTCAAGATTTACAACCAAAAAAAGCTTAGTTAACAATTTTAATGGTGTTCATTGGGTGCCGGGCATTTTACATACCGGGAAATTCCAAGCACAGAGGGGTTAAGTTTGAGGCACATAGCTTCCAAATGACAGAACAGGGACTTTGAACCCAGGCATTCTAGTCTTAAGAGTCTGCATTCTTAAACACAAAGTGTTTTAAGACCTCACAAAATCATTTAAATAGGTTTTTGAGAAAGAGATAAAACTTTAAGGGTACATCTAACAAAAATGAGTGTCAAATAATTACACATATGCTCAGATAACCGTAAAGCAATAAAATGCAATTGTCTTCATTCATAAAGGAGATTAAACTACTTTCTCACATTATGTAGTAGATGACAATTCTCTAAATTCACTAAACATGAGTCCCCCAAATTACCAAGTTCAATGGATGTTCATTTTCAAAAATTCTGACCACCCACAGTTATGAGAATAAACAGTTATGATCTCATATTTTTACAAACATAATATATTTAAAGCTTTGCATAGTAATAATACAGAAGTATGCATATAGCAATGGTTCACAACAGGGATCGGTTTTACTCCACAGAGGACATTTGGCAGTCTGCAGATATGTTGGCTGTCACAGCTCTGAGTGGGGACAGGGCCCTCAGTAAGAATGGGAGGGAAGAGCTGCTGGCATCTAGTGGCTGGAGGCCAGCGATGCTGCCAAACATTCTAAAATGTACAGCACAGCCTCCACATCAAAGAATTCTCCAAACACAAATGTCAGTAATGCCACTGTTGAGAAACCCTGGCATAGAGTAATCCATGCAAATTACAGGGGAACACACCATTTCTTCCCTCTCAGGACCAATCTCAAGTTAGCACTTAGCCTCTTCCAATACTAAGCCTCTAATATTCTAACACCAATGCTTAGTCTCTACTAAAACTAATTACTAAGATAATTTGGAATTTAAATGAATAGATTTTTCTTAAAAGGTTATAAAATAGATATGAAAATACATGACATAAAAACATACACATGCACATGTATATTTTTAAAATAAAAAATTATATTACTTAAATATAAGAGAAGAAAGATAAAGCACTTACTGTAAAAATGTTCTAAATTCTGAAACTTCAAAGTTCTCTACAGCAACAGGCTCATGATTTGTTAAACTATTTGATACCTGTCCAACAGTATGAAAATAGAAGCCAGGAACCCTTGCTAAAAGGATGGCTCTGTGTGCTTTGAACAAAGTACAACCTATAGAGAAAGTAACATCTGTATGGGTTTCTTCCCTTAGAAGCCTGTAAGGAAGAAAAAGGAACAATAGTTTAATTAGTGATGCTCATATACATATAATATACCTGTGTTTATAAAATAAGTTTTAAAAAACACTAAAAAATACAGAGATAATATATAACAAAAAAAGTTAATATGAAAATGAGTTTGCTCTCAGCTCATTCCAAAGAATACTTTAATATTGGCTAGAACCTAATTTTCTAAAATTTCAGTGAAAACAGAGGTAATTATACTAAAAAACTAAGACTACTTTTTCAAAAGATATCTTTTCTTTATAATTTCTTCTAATAATAAAGTTTATCTTCTACTTATGTTGATTTTCCTTTACAACGTACCTACTTTTAGATTTATTTTGGAAAAAGAGCACAAACTGAAGCAAAGAAAGATAACAGTCAAAGAGACCAGCAAACCAGATATAACAATAGACAATCCAGATTAGAATCTGTACACTTTGTCCTAACTATTGTTAAATACCAAGTCTGAAATCCAGGCTTGGCTTTCAAGAATGTGACATTAAAGCCATTTTCTACTCCCCCCACCTCCCACAAATAAAACTATGCACTGATCTATTATTCAAACAATGGACTCTTGGGGGAAATCCATTCAAATCCCTTTACTAGTGTACAGACATAGTTATGGTAAAGCCTATTGTACATGTAAAGTTACGGAAGAACAGAAATCACCATCATAATAGAAACTGTCATAATCTTTTGTCTCTACTAAATAATACTTCACATCAGTATAACATTATCATCAGCAAGGTACGTATTCCCAGAGGACTTCCGTATTGCAGGACATAATTAGTAATCACACCAGTCCACTACAGGAGGTACAAGTAATGCATGAAGATATCCATTACAGGGAAAGCTTAGAATGTTGCCATTGACACTTACATTCCCTCAAGACCAAGTTAATGGCTCCTTCCTTGGGTCCCATCACACTCGGTACATACCTCTATTACTGCACTTCTGCCATTGCATCATTATTATTTTCACAACAATGTCTTTCTCCCTACTAGACAATGAATGCCCCAAAGGCAAAAACTGTGTATCTTCAGTATATAGCAAGAGCTTAACTCAATGTCTGCTTGTTTAATTTTGTTGTATTTTGCCCTAAACAAAACAAATGCTTTGGAGCACAAAGCTTTCAGAACCTTGGAAACAATGAACAAACTGATGCATTTAAGTCAATATTTTCATCACTGAATTATTTTCTTAAGAGATTTTTAAAGTCATACAAAAGTGTACTGGTCTCTCAAACATTAATAAAAACTCAAATTGTACAAATATTTAATTTGTGCATTTAGAATAATAGAAACTGTCATAATCTTTTGTCTCTGACTATTGAAAGAGTCTTTCCTCCCTCCCATCCACCTTCTCCCCATCCCCTACTCCTCCCCAGGTGAAGAGGAGGCACTGCAGCTGGTGGCCATATAACCATCACTAGGGAATTTGCCTTGTTCATAATAGATTCTCATATGTATTTGTTAAATGATGAAAAGTTACTATGTTAAAAAACAATGTTAATGTGAAAGTATAGTGCTTTTTATTTTATAAAACTACTTGTTATCTTGTATCTGTTACAAGTAACAGAATGTCTGACTCAGGCTGTACTAAACACTGAGGGGGTTATCTAATAGTAAAGGTGTTACTGGTTTATCTAACACTAAAGTCTAGACAAAGGACAGGTTGGAGCAAAGGCTCAACAATGTCAAGGCCCACCTTCTTTCCATCTCAATTTTCTCCCAACTGCTATATTAACCTATCTATAGCATTTTAAACTGCGGATTTAATCCAGTTATTACTAAAAACTTAGTGAGCACATACCATGTCTTAAGCACTGGAAATATAAAGATGCCTAAAACATAGTATCTGCCCTCAGGGACTTTATGGAATAATAGGCAGGCCAGGCCTGAAATTAAAAGAGCGTGATATATTCAATAGTACAAATAAATAATATTTTTTCAGATATAGACATAAGAGAAGACATAGAAGACATGAAAACCAAATGGGGTTTTAAAGACTGAATAAGAGTTGGACAGGGAAGCAAGTCAAGCTAGGAGTGAGTTCCTGGCTCCATGCTCCTTACAAAGGTATGCATAACTGGGGCGATATAAATCGGTCAGCCAAGGGTACTGAGCAGGTGAAAAGTGACAGATGAAGCTGCAGAGATAAAGATGAATAATAGCCAAAGAGTTTAATTCCATCTTACACTTGAAGGGGAATCACCAAATGGTTTGAAACATGGACAAGTGTATTTTTCAAAATACCACCTGTCAGTTGTATGGAAGAGGAATTAGGGGGAAATAGGAATGAAAATGAGAAAACTATGGCACAGAATGAATGATGTAAAGGGCATGAGCCAGGAAGGGATCAATGGCGAGATAGCAATGGAAGTGAAATATATTTAGGTAATGAAATTCGCCAGAGTGAGTAACTGGATGTGGAAGGTGAAGGGGAGGGAATAACCCAGGATCCCTCGTATTTGGCTTGGACGACTGGGTGCTGTTGTTGCCACCAGCCTTTATCTAATTCCAACTTTCCTCCTAAACTCCAGACATATTTCCAATTGTCTCCTGGATATGGCTTCCTGACCATTTGCCATACTTCTCCCTTTCAAATTTCCTTAAATTTGGTACCATCTTCCATGCTTTCTTTTCCCCATACCTCCATATGCAACTGCTCACCAAGTCAATCACTGCACATGAAATCCCTTTCACCTCTTCCATTTCCACTACCATTATGCACCTCCTATTATACAATCTCCTAGCTGGTTTCCTTGTTTCCAGTTTCTCTTTCCTCAATTCAAGATCTAAATATGTTAATCCTCTATTTTAAAACACCAATAGCTCTCCACTGCTTCCAGAATACATTCCAAACTCTTCACTCAAGAAAGGAGGCCTTCATAATCTAGTTTTAGTTTACCCATTCTGTTACTGATTGCTTGCCATACCCACAATCCCTTCCCAAATAAAGCTCAAAATTCATTTATTATTTATATATGGCCCTGCTTTGTACCACCTGACCCTGATGCTCTTAACCACACCTGAATGAACAATGGACTGAGCCAAGGTTGGCCATTAGAGAATGTGGTAGTTAAGTTAACTCTAGCAAAGATGTTCTATAATAAGCAGGGAACAACTATCACCCTCTAAGAGAGTTTACATATCAAACATAAGGCAAAATAAGAAAAAGAAACGAATAAGGAGAGAAGCAGAAATGAAGGAGCAAAGTTACTGGAAGATCAGCTTGCATAATGAGTTTAGAGAAGGCAGACTGACAGGGTTCATATTCTGTTCACGTGATATTGGACAAGTCATTTTAATGTCTCAGGAGCTAGATTGCCAAAATTCTTAATCTGACTCCACCACTTCTCTAATGCTCAATTTCCTTATCTGTTAAATGGGAGTAATAACATGACTTATCTCATATGGGAGTAAATAAAACATTACATGTCATCCCAGTGTCTAGCTAATAGTAGGATGGCCATAAGCATTAGCTATTTCTATTACAATTGTCCTGAATAATGGTCCATTTCTCAGTGAGGTCTCAAAGTTGTCATATCCCAAGCAACTTTCCAATTCTACATCAGATCTGGCTTTTTGACTATTCAAACTGTTTCCTGTCTTTCCTCACTTCTCCATGTACCCTATCACCTCATGTAGCTCAGAGGTTCCTTGCTATCCCAAATTAAATCAAGCTCTTCAAAGTCTCTGTGCCTTTGAAAGACATTCCCCTATTTTTAGATACCCTCTGAATTCTCCCTTCCTAACCTGTACCTAATCAAACTTTAATCCCCAAGAGATCACTCAAATGTCACCCATTAAAGCCTTCCCCAACTCACCCCAGTCCCTTCACTTTTGTCTATTACCTCTCTCATAGAGAGTAAGCACAAACACCAAAGCTATGTCATTAATCTTTGATTTTTCAGGATCTAGTCCAAAGCTATGTACATAGTAAGTACCAGATACTGCATTGATGTCTGCAGAACAAATCAATTATATTGCTGTAGCTGAAGATTAATTTAACATACTATTTAAGGTGATTGGGGGAGCATATGAAGCTTTTTTGTTTAAAAAAAACCCTGCAGTTATCTATTTTTCTTTGCTTGCTTGTCATAAGAACTTGGAAGTTTGGGGTCCTAGCCTTAATTGCTGCTAGGATAAGGATAAATTGTTCATCTGCTATACTTGTAACCTCATTTTCTTTATACAAATTAAATGTGTTATCTTCCTTAAATTTATGACACTTTAAAGCTCGCAATACAGCCAGAAGAATAAAGCCACTGAAGAGAAGGAGTACCTCATCCTTAAAGATTCATTCTAGAAACAGAACTTCGTCTTACTTTCCCGTCTCTTCCATCAATCCCCTACTGATGGTGACACAGCAGCATCTCTGGTAAATAGGCTCAAATAAACCAGAAATTTTTTTAACTTTACAAAGTTGACCTTATAGCTGCTGGAGCCTTAAGTGTGGGTTACTTTTAAAACGTAGGATGCTGCACTAGTGTTATGAGTCATGATTTTGTTTACTCTCCTTCAGTAGTTCTCAAACTATGACCCAGGCCAGCAGCGTTAGTGTCACCATCATCTAGGATCTTGTTAGAAATGCAAAAATCTCGGCACCATCCCTGACCAACTGAATGAGAACTATTAACAAATCCGTTTTAACAAGCTCTCCAGGTTTTGATGCACACTAAAATTCAAGAATCAATGTTTCAGTGAAAATGTACAGTAGCTAGGGAAGATTTCCAAGCTTCATTTCCTTTATAAAAACTGAGATTAAATTAGCTGGATTCACCACAGTCTGAGTCAAGATTCACAACGATGGTCCATTTGCTTGGGTCTTACTGGGAGCTGGGAGTTGCTGGGAGCTGTTGAGTGTCCCAAGTGCAGAGGGTAAGACAGGTTGCAATCAGGAGGTATTTCTAAGTAAGCCTTTCGGGTATACTGTTTAAAGAGAACTCGTTACAAAGAGACCTCCAAGACTCTGTAAGTTGTTCTATTTTTCCTCAGTCTAAATAAAAATACACTTTTTTCTACCCAATTTTATTTCTTTAAATTTAGGCTTATTAAAAAACTACGTTTCAGGACCATGAAACCTGGACCCACCCCACCACCCCGACCTTAGCGATGTCTTTCAAAAACCAAGCCTGACCATGTTGGGAGTATTTTGGCATCATCTGGGCTGCGCATAACCGTTAATTTGTTTTCTTTTTGAATCTGGTACTTGCTTTCCGAGGTGCTCAGGACTGGTTACTAGGGCTGGCGAACCGCTCAGTAGTGAGGCGGTCGCGAACGTCCCCGTCCGCCGGTAGCTGGAGGGGAGGAGCACGAGGTGGGGCAGGATAAAGCAGGAGACGCGGCTTCTGGGAAGGAGGTGGGCGCCTTAAAACTGCAGCAGCCAGAGTTCCCGCCTCCTCCTACCTGAGCAGATCCCGGCTGAGCTGCTCCGACACCATCGCCTTCAGCCGGCGCCGCTCACAGGGCCCCTTCCTTTGCAACTCCTTGCTGCAAACTCCAGGGGACCCCAGCAGCCCTCCGGGGGCCGCGCTACCCTCCCCACAGCGGGCCATGTCCCACAAAGGGACAGCCGCACCCCGCAGGCCCGCGCCCCCGGCACTTCCTCGGCTCTGGAAGAAGGGGGCGTTTCAGACACAACGCCCCGTTCCTACCCGAACCCGCCCACTGAGGGAAAAAGTTGACGCCTCCGGTCTGTTTGTAGGCGGTCCCTTACGGCGGCGGACCGCAGACCCCGGAAAGCGCAGAGGCGGTCGCACGGGCACGTGACCCGGGAAGGGTGTGCGCAGGCGCGATAGCCCTGTTTACCTCTGCCGGCGGGCGCCCCGCCCCGTTTTGCCCAGGGAGCGACCCATCCCCGGAGGTCAACTAGTCCTTCTGGCTTGTTATTCCCTTACCTCTTGTTACTTTTCGGGCGGTGCTAACCATTCATGTTAATTCATGATGCTTCATTGAGAGCTGAGTTCAAATTAACCTGCGGAGCCTTTCCACATTCTAACTGGGATGTCAGAAATTTTTTTCCCAGAAAAGACCGGTTCAGAAGATCTTTCCTGCTGCGGGTTACTTCCGCACTTACTTGCTTTGGGAAAGAAAAATTGGAGGGACGGGGGGGGGGGGAATGTCATAAAATCAGCCGAGTCCGAACACTCCTGAGTCCCCTGCAAAGGGTGTGTAACCTTGGAGGGCCCATCCCTTTCTCATCCAGAGAGTGGGTCATATAACTGCTATAGAACTTCAGCTGAAAAATGACAGGTTATATTCTAGAGCTTTGCATATGAAGCCATAACATTTTTTAAATTAAGGTATTATTGATATACACTCTTACGAAGGTTTCACATGAAAAAACAATGTGGTTACTACATTTACCCATATTATCAAGTCCCCACCCATACCCCAATGCAGTCACTGTCCTTGGGTGTAGTGAGATGCTACAGATTCACTATTTGCCTTCTCTGTGCTACACCATGTGTACTAAACATAATACCCCACAATCCCCTTCTCCCTCCCTCCCCACCCACCTTCCCACACCCCTCCCCTTTGGTAACCACTAGGTCCTTCTTGGAGTCTCTGAGTCGGCTACTATTTTGTTCCTTCAGTTTTGATGAAGCCATAACATTTTATGAGGAGGAGGGGAGGAGGTAAGGTTGGAGGGGCAGAAACTTTAATTGAACAGGTAAGGGGTGGTTTGATGAGCTATATAATTTTGACTTTTTTGGCCTGAAGAAAATAGCTCAAGTGAAAGTCGTTTGGTATTTTTTTATTTCCCCCAAAGGAAAAAGGTCAATAGTTCTTCATTCAGAAGTTTTGCACACGGTAACAAATACCGGTTGCTTGGAAAATACATGGACCTTACCTAACCAAGGAAGTGAAAGACCTGTACTCTGAAAGCTGTAAGACGTTCATGAGAGAAATTAAAGGAGACAGCAATAAGTGGAAATCTGTCCTCTGCTCATGGATGGAAGAATTGATAATGTCAAAATGGCCATCCTGCCAAAAGCAATTTACAGATTCAATGCAATCCCTATCAGAACATCAACAGCATTTTTCAGTGAACTAGAATACAGTTCTAAAATTCATATGGAACCACAAAAGACCCTGAATAGCCAAAGCAATCATGAGAGAGAAGAACAGAGCTGGGGGGATTAATGCTCCCTGACTTCAAGCTCTACTAAAAAACTACAGTAATGAAAACAGTTTGATACTGGCACAAGAACAGACCCATAGATCAGTGGAACAGAATAGAGAGCCCAGATTTAAACACATGTGTATACAGTCAATTATATGCAACAACATGCATGGCTCTAGAGGGTATTATGCTCAGTGAATTAAGCCAGGTGTAGAAAGACAAATACCATATGATTTCACATATTTATGGAATATAAAAACAAAGAAAACAGAAGGAAAAGAACAGCAGTAGACTCATAGACAATGAGAAGTGACTAGTGGTTAGCAAGGGAGAGGGACTGGGGCAGGAGAGGGGGAGGGAAGTAAAGGGTTACAATAATTCACTATCACAATATAAGTTGGTTAAAGGGATAGTAGTACAGCATAGAGAATATAGTCAGTGATTCTGTAATATTTTTCTATGTTGATAGATAGTAACCACATTAGAGGCAGGGAGGATTTAATAATACAGGTAATTGTTGAACATTTGTTATGCATGTGAAACCAATATAAGATTGTATATCAACAATACTCAAACAAAAATTCTGAAAAAAAAAATACATGGATCTTGAACTGTATGATTGGTCAAGAAGTAACCATTACTCCAATAACGCCCTCTCAAATATTTGGACACCTTAATTCTGAAAAACATAACTGGAAAATTGATTCTTAATTAGTCCTTTAGAAAAGAGGAGTGTTACAATTACTGAAATTGTAAAAAGAAGAACAAATGAGGCCCAAAGTCACCAGAAGGAGGGACATAATAAAGATCAGAGAAGAAATAAATAAAATTGAGAAGAATAAAACAATAGAAAAAATCAATGAAACCAAGAGTTGGTTCTTTGAAAAAATAAACAAAATAGACAAACCCCTAGCCAGACTTATTAAGAGAAAAAGAAAATATACACACATAAACAGAATCAGAAATGAGAAAGGAAAAATCACGACGGACACCACAGAAATACAAAGAATTATAAGAGAATACTATGACAATCTATACGCTAAGAAGCTGGAAAACATAAAACAAATGGACAACTTCTTAGAAAAATACAACATTCCAAGACTGACCAAGCAAGAAACAGAAAAACTAAACAGACCAGTCACCAGCAATGAAATTGAATCGGTAATCAAAAAACTACCCAAGAACAAAACCGCCGGACAGATGGATTCACCTCTGAATTCTACAAGACATATAGAGAAGAAATAACACCCATTCTCCTTAAAGTTTTCCAAAAAATAGAAGAGGAGGGAATACTTCCAAACTCATTCTATGAAGCCAGCATCACTCTAATACCAAAACCAGGCAAAGACCCCACCAAAAAGAAAATTACAGACCAATATCCCTGATGAACATAGATGCAAAAATACTCAACAAAATATTAGCAAACCGAATTCAAAAATACATCAAGAGGATCATACACCATGATCAAGTGGGATTCATCCCACGGATGCAAGAATGGTACAACATTCAAAAATCTATCAACATCATTCACCACATCAACAAAAAGAACAAAAACCACATGATCATCTCCATAGATACTGAAAAAGCATTTGACAAAATTCAGCATCCATTCCTGATTAAAACTCTCAACAAAATGGGTATAGAGGGCAAGTACCTCAACATCATAAAGGCCATATATGACAAACCCACAGCTAACATCATACTTAACAGCGAGAAGCTGAAAGCTTTTCGTCTAAGATCAGGAACAAGACAGGGATGCCCACTCTCTCCACTGTTATTCAACATAGTACTGGAGGTCCTAGCCACGGCAATCAGACAAAACAAAGACATACAAGGCATCCAGATTGGTAAAGCAGAAGTCAAATTGTCACTATTTGCAGATGACATGATACTGTACATAAAAAACCCTAAAGACTCCACTCCAAAACTACTAGAACTAATATCTGAATTCAGCAAAGGTGCAGGATACAAAATTAACACACAGAAATCTGTTGCTTTCCTATACACTAACGATGAACTAACAGAAAGAGAAATCAGAAAAACAATTCCATTCACAATTGCATCAAAAAGAATAAAATACCTAGGAATAAATCTAACAAAGGAAGTGAAAGACCTATACTCTGAAAACTACAAGACACTCCTAAGAGAAATTAAAGAGGACACTAACAAATGGAAATGCATCCCATGCTCTTGGCTAGGAAGAATAAAGATTGTCAAAATGGCTATACTACCTAAAGCAATCTACAGATTCAATGCAATCCCTATCAAACTACCAACAGCTTTCTTCAATGAACTGGAACAAATAATTCTAATTTCATATGGAACCACAAAAGACCCCGAATAGCCAAAGCAATCCTGAGAAGGAGGAATAAAACAGGGGAAATTACTCTACCTGACTTGAAGCTCTACTACAAAGCCACAGTAACAAGACAATTTGGTATTGGCACAAAAACAGACCGACAGACCAGTGGAACAGAATACAAAATCCAAACATTAACCCAACATATACAGTCAATTAATATTTGATAAAGAAGCCTTGGATACACAATGGGGAGATGACAGCCTCTTCAGCAGCTGGTGTTGGAAAAACTGGACAGCTACATGTAGGAGAATGAAACTGGACTACTGTCTAACTCCTTACACAAAAGTCAAGTCAAAATGGATCAAAGATACCTGAATGTAAGTCATGAAACCATAAAACTCTTAGAAAAAAACATAGGCAAAAATCTCTTGGACATAAACATGAGCAACTTCTTCATGAACATATCTCCCCAGGCAAGGGAAACAAAAGCAAAAATGAACAAGTGGGACTATATCAAGCTGAAAAGCTTCTGTACAGCAAAGGACACCATCAGTAGAACAAAAAGACATCCTACACTATGGGAGAATATATTCATAAATGACGTATCTGATAAGGGGTTGACATCCAAAATATATAAAGAACTCATGCACCTCAACAAACAAAAAGCAAATAATCCAATTAAGAAATGGGCAGAGGACATGAATAGACACTTCTCCAAAGAAGAAAATCAGATGGCCAACAGGCACATGAAAAGATGCTCCACATCGCTAATCATCAGAGAAATGCAGATTAAAACCACCATGAGATATCACCTCACACCAGTGAGGATGGCCAACATCCAAAACACAAACAACAACAAATGTTGGCGAGGATGTGGAGAAAAGGGAACCCTCCTACACTGCTGGTGGGACTGCAAATTAGTTCAACCATTGTGGAAAGCAGTATGGAGGTTCCTCAAAAAACTCAAAATAGAAATACCATTTGACCCAGGAATTCCACTCCTAGGAATTTACCCTAAGAATGCAGCAGCCCAATTTGAAAAAGACATATGCACCCCTATGTTTATCACAGCACTATTTACAGTAGCCAAGAAATGGAAGCAACCTAAGTGTCCATCAGTAGATGAATGGACAAAGAAGAGGTGGTATATATACACAATGGAATATTATTCAGCCATAGGAAGAAAACAAATCCTACCATTTGCAACAACCTGGATGGAGCTAGAGGGTATTATGCTCAGTGAAATAAGCCAAGCGGAAAAAGACAAGCATCAAATGATTTCACTCATATGTGGATTATAAGAAGAAAGAAAAAAACTAAAGGAACAAAACAGCAGCAGACTCACAGAACCCAAGAATGGACTAATAGTTACCAAAGGTAAGGGACTGGGGAGGGTGGGTGGGAAGGGAGGGACAAGGGGGAAAAAGGGCATTATGATTAGCAGATGTAATGTTGGGGGGGAGCACGGTGAGGGCAGTACAACTCAGAGAAGACAAGTAGTGATTCTATAGCATCTCACTACGCTGATGGACAGTGACCGTAATGGGGTTGGTGCGGGAGACCTGATGAAGGGGGTAGTTTAATAACCATAATATTGCACATGTAATTGTAGATTACTGATACCAAAATAAATTTAAAAAAAGAAAAAAGAAAAGAGGAGTGTCAGAGATAATAATAGGTATTTATTAAGTGCTTATTAGATGAGAAAATTGCTCTACCTGCTTATATGTATTAATCCAATTAATCTTCACAAACACTGTTTAGTTAGATACTCCTATGAGCCCAGTTTATAGGTGAGGAAGTTGAGGCATGACAAGCTTGGTAACTGGCAAGACACAGCCAGTGTCTGGGTATTAAAATTCAGGCAGCCTAGCACCAGACGTCAAAGTCCTGCAAGATTTGTACAATGCCCCTTTATCAGCTGTCAAAGAAACAATTAGATCGAGAAGTAACCTCTGGTTCAGAATAAATGATGGAATGGTTTTTGGTCCATGTAATTTAATTCTCTTAAAACTACCTTAGGCAGCTGACTATGTGAAGGGATTAAAGAAAAAGTACATACCCTTTTAAAAAAACAAAATTGTTAATGATGCTTCACATTTCATCAGAGATTTTTTATTTAAGGCATTTCTTTCTCTTTCAATTAATATGGACTTTGTAGTCATTTATACTTTAACGTGAGTGAAGTTACCAAGTTTTTTTTTCCTGAAAGGCTTTTTGATCAGGAAGAAAAGAGATTCCTAAGAAACCAGCAATGGCTCTCGGAAAGTAAATGCAGCTAAATCAATAATTTTGTTTAGGGTTGGCCTTAACTGTCTCAAGTGTGAAAAATAAATTTAGGTAAAATTGCCGTGGAAGGCAAAAAAATCCTCCAAGGACTATGATTTCCTAAAGGAAAAGTGATTTTTTTTGGATGTCCTTAGTCAAATGTCCCCTCATAGGCAGTGGTGCTGAGTAGCTGCAGGCATTCTGGGGATTCAGCCACAATGAATCAAAATTGGAGATACAGTAGTTTGGGTTAGGAAGGTTAGGAGCCAATATTGGTTCACAATCACTTCCACATCTAGGTAAACTGTTGCTTTCTGTCCTGGTATAGGAATGGCTTCTAGGAATACGTCCCTGATTCATCCTGCCTGGTGACATGAAGGGTAGGGCCTAAAGTCACATGTATGAACATGTCTTACAGCATAGAGTGCTGGAAGGATATAGGTAGTGAAGGAGGTTAGTAAGTGGAGGCTTCAGTTCTCATTGGTGCCTAGTCAGAACAAAAGGAATATTCTCAGTAATGAAGAACATGCACTTATAAATACAAATTTTTCCCCTTTGATGAGAATTATACAAAATAGACTTTGTGAAAACTCCTGTATTTATAACTTGTCTGTTGTGTTGGCTTTTGAGAAATTGTAGGCTGTTGTGATTTTTCTCATTTAATGAATCATTTTTTAATTAAAAAAAATAAAAATTTAAAAGGGCAGCCATATCCTATATAACTGTTTCAATGGTATTCCGAATACTACATCTTCCTGAGGTTTATTTTTATTTTGTCTTATAAAAAAGAACTTTCAGGCTACTTTGAGAAAGAACAGAGGCATTTATCCAAAAGATCCTTTTTGGAGAGAATAAAAAGGATAATTTAATTATTTGTTGCCAGTGGAGCTCTTAATAAGATATTTTCTCTGGAAAATAAGGGTGAGGTGATGGGCTAAAATGTTCCTTTCGTATTAGTTTAACACTAAAGAAAATAAAGGCACTAACTAAAACCAAGCAGGGTGTACAAGGCTTATGACTAGATCTCTTATTATTCTTGCTTTAGACATACTGAAACAAACCTATCTTAAGAAGGAAAACAGGTACTATTAAATCTATTTGAGGGGAACCCTCCTACACTGCTGGTGGGAATGTAAGCTAGTTCAACCATTGTGGAAAGCAATATTGAGGTTCCTCAAAAAGCTAAAAATAGAAATACTATTTGACCCGGGAATCCCACTCCTTGGAATTTAGCCAAAGAATTCAACTTCTCAGATTCAAAAAGACATATGCACCCCTATGTTTATTGCAGCACTTTTTACAATAGCCAAGATATGGAGTCAACCTGTGTCCATCAGTAGATGAATGGATAAAGAAGTGGTGGTACATATACACAATGGAATACTATTCAGCCATAAGAAGAAAACAAATCCTGCCATTTGCAACAACATGGATGGAGCTGGAGGATATTATGCTCAGTGAAACAAGCCAGGCGGAGAAAGACAAGTGCCAAATGATTTCCCTCATTTGTGGAGTATAACAACGAAGCAAAACTGAAGGAACAAACTAGCAGCAGACTCAGAAACTCCAAGAAGGAACTAGTGGTTATCAAAGGGGAGGGTGTGGGAGGGCGGGTAGGGAGGGTGGGAGAAGGGGATTGTGCGGTATTATGTTTAGTACACATGGTGTGGGGGATCACGGGTAAAACAGTGTAGCACAGAGAAGGCAAATAGTGAATCTGTGGCATCTCACTACACCCAAGGACAGTGACTGCATTGGGGTATGGGTGGGGACTTGATAATATGGGTAAATGTAGTAACCACATTGTTTTTTCATGTGAAACCTTCATAAGAATGTATATCAGGGGACTTGATAATATGGGTAAATGTAGTAACCACATTGTTTTTTCATGTGAAACCTTCATAACAGTGTATATCAATAATACCTTAAAAAAAAGAATGTGTATCAATAATACCTTAATAAAAGAAATCTATTTGAAATACACATTCCTCGAGCACATTTTAAATATCATGATTAAGTACCCAAGATACTTAGAGTAAAAACTATTTTCCTAAGGATAAATTTTATTTCAATCACAGTTTCTACCTGGCAGGTACTTTTACCATTTTCAGGGCTGACTTTAACATTTGAATACAGAAATTAAACTTGTACATGTGGTAATGAATATATATAGGCTGCCTGGTGGTCTAAGTATGAATTAAATAACTTGGCATATTCTGGATGCTTCAGGGCAAATGTCTTAAAGTTCTTGCATGAAATGTACTCTGAGTTCTGTCCAGCTATTTCCTGAAAGAGTTTGGAAACATCAAGATCTGGCACGCCAAAAGCTGCCCAAAATATAGTAGTTAACTCCTGTTCTGTCATTAAACCATCCTCATCAAGATCAAAAAGCTTAAATGACACTTGCAGAATCTGCCCAATGTTGGCAGGACTAAATAAGACAGTCAGACTCTCTGAAATCTATGCTGCCATCATTACTCCTCTCAAAGAGAGCAAAAAGTCGTCTCAAGGGCTCTGAAATTGGGAGTTTTAAGTGATTTGCAAACTCTTCAATTCCTATTTTCCCTCCTTTTGAGGCAACTGCAATTGTAGCATATTCTTCCAAGTGCTGATGAATAGTATACCAGTTTAACTTTAATTTATGGCTAATTCTTGAAAATCCCACCAAACCTGCTTCCATGGGTAGCTGAAGTTTGCCTGTGGAAATCATCAGTCGGCAGTCCTGATACGTATGGTCTGTGATGGGCACTCCCAGAGCATTTGCCATGTTGATTCCCACTGTACTGGCAAAAAGGATGGGATCTTTTTTTTCTTGGTCACTGGGATACGAACAGGCAAGAACACAACTTCTACCCTGGTGAAGAGTTGACTCAGGATCAGCACACAGTCCTGAAAGCCTGTAAAGCCCTGCCAGGTCCAGGTCACTGTGTCCAGGGTGTTTGGGTATCTCAGCAGCACTGGCTGTTCAGGGACACCTGGAGAGAAGGCCCCTTAAAAAGTGACAAGGCAGGTGTGACTGGTACACACTCCTTCCGGGAAAATCAGAATCTGTGGCCACTTCCTTTGGGGTGTCACCTGCCTCAGGATTTCATTCCCGGTATTCTGCCTGGAACTGGGGTCTTCGCGGGTCACGAGCACTGGCTGCGTGGACAGGAGTTTCCCGGCCACTGGGATCTGCTGTTTTGACTTGCTGACACCACCGAGGGGAACCCTGCCACCACACACAGGCAATTGCGTCAAAGGAAGTGGAGTGCGGTGGTGTCACGAGGATGGGGGCCTCCTCTTGGGTTGCCCTTCTCCCTTTCACTTTGACCAGGAACCCTACTGAAAGGAACATCGCCTGGAACAAGAACTTGAGGGCTGGATGCAACAGTTTTTTCCTCCAACTCAAGGCCTGATTGGCTGGTTGAGTGAAACGGCCTATGGTGGGAAGCAAGGCCACTGGCCAGAGCAGGAGGAAGCGGAAGGCTATAGGGTCCCGGTGAGGAGAGGAAGGCCGGCGCCTCCTGATGGGCGTTCGCTGCAGGAAGGGGCTGGCCGCCGCTGGGGTGTACAAGGACTTGTTCGCCCTTTGGCTGAGGACAGACTTCCACGCCTTCCTCTCGGGGTCCGGGAATGGCTGGTCCGTAAAGCCAAGTTTAGTGGTCTCAGAGGGGAGGCAGCTGGGATCCAGAGGCGGCCTCCGGAGAGCACCTCTTCCCCATACCAAGTGCTCTTTTTGTCCGCACGTAATTAGAACTCTTAAGAGGCAATTGTGGGTTAATAGGAAATGATGCATTACCTTTAAAATTAGAAAAATAAAAAATGGTGAATAATGAAACAGGAAGATTAGACCTATACCAACAGTATCATCTTTTTTGCTTTTTGTTAATATCTTCCTTTTAACCTATACGCTTAATTATTTTCACAAAACAATTTCTGGAATTTATATTGAGCATATATTATGTCTCCTACTAGGGATACAGTAACTTAAAAATACTAATTACAACTTTTCAGCTAAATGCCATCACTAGTAAAGTTTACTTAACGGTACATGCTTTGGCAGCTGTTAAGTCAAATTCATTTACTCTCCCTACAAATTGCTTCAGAGACAGTATATCTCTTTATGCTAAAAGATTTAGTTGATGGCACCCTTGAGCCTTTATTATCAGTTACAAGCACTCTTCTATATCCACTGAAAATTAGAATACATCCATTATCATAGGCCAGAATTAGCCATTGCACATTTGATTCGTATTCTTAACATCAGTCCCCGTGAACCAGCCTGCACTTCAAACTGCTGAATAGCAAAAGACCATAATACCACCTTTGTCAGTCACAGGTTTTGGTTAAAATAAGTCAGGATTACTTTATTGAGTCAACACACAGAATCAGTAGTCTTATTCCTTCCTTCACTGCTGCGCTTTGGAGATGATCAAGAGGGAAGCATATCAAAGTTGGTGCGCACCATGCTCTCTTTTATACGTTGTAAAATTTGCAACTCTGATAGTGCTATATGGAATATTCCTGTGTTTTATAATCACTAATTTAAATTGTTTACAGAATTAAAAGTCAAATTGTAGGCTCTGTAGATGTTTCTATTTATTGGAGCACACCAGGTTACCAGTAAAACAGAACAGTGTGGATACCAGAACCTGTTAAACAGGATGTGATCCAAATGGAAAGATTATGGGCTTTACAACTAGATGGATCCAGGTCCAATCCTGGTTCCAACACTTACACTATGGACACTGACCTACCTCATTTTCACATCTATAAATTGGTGATACCCCTACTGTGCCATGTTGGTATGAGGCACAAGTATAATGTATATGGAAAACTGGATTTTTATTAGTAAATACAAGTTGCTAGGATACCATAATGACAACTTTTAGGGACATTCCACTTTCTTCTGTCACAACAGAACTATGGTTAGTGAAGGAACTATTCCTTTCACCAACTTAGTCTTATCTGGGAACACAGTTGTAGTCTCCAGGGAGCCATGTTTCGGCAAATTACCGGTTGTCTCCCATACCAAAGGAGAGTAGCCCAAGTGAGCAAGTAGTAGCCCCTTGAGCTGGTATCATCCTCTGTTCTATAACTCTTCACACTTACTTTCAATGTTCATCACTACTCTTGAGCTCTTGTTTAATTTAAATGTATTCTGTGTATGCTTAAGAAAAGGTTCCAATTACTGTATCATCCCTCTTTTATATGCCCTCCACAGTGCCTAGCACTGTGTCAGATATATTGTTTATTCATTAAGCAAATATTTGAGTGCCTGAAATGAGCCAGGCCCTGATTCTAGATGCTGGATATATGTCAGTTAGTAAAACAATAAAAAAATGTCTACCCGGTAGAACTTAGATTCCAGTACACATAAAGTTCAGTATTTAATTATTGTTGCATTGAATGGGGCAAAAAAACATTGATACTTTTCCTAAATCTCTCACTAATTTAGTAGAGAATTAAGACAAACAATTTAATGGGTGAGCTTTCCTACTTTGCAATGTTTAAAAAGTATATATGCACATATGAGAAATTCCAATCATCTCTTATTAATCTTCCCAGTATAAGTAGTATTTGTGGCCTATTTTAAGAATTCATTTTTATCTAGTTATATTTGTTTCAAACTAATAAGCATTCTATAAATACAAAAAACTTGACAACAGAATTTTTAATGGTGAAAAAAAATGGAAAAGAAGTGGTTCAAAAGAACTTTGAACAACAAATTGAAAATTTATACCATTACAGGTTTGCCTTTTTATATGGCACAGCTAATCTTTCATATACATTTGTAAAAGGCACTGTATATTAACAGGGTAAAGAATGCAAGAAACTAAAACAAAGCCACTTTCCCTGACTTCCTTTTTGTACCAGTGTATGCATTTTAAGGCAGATGCTTTTCTGTGCAAAATACAACAGAAGAAAATAAGTAGGTCACAAGTTTACACATTATCAGATTTTTCAATATCATTTGTCACAATATTTATTTATGATAAAACATATTAAAACAATATTTCCTAATGTAGCTTAAAGAAGTTGATGAACAATTTTAAAAATTATTTAAAGATTTTATTACAGACCCCTCATAGAAGATATCGAAAAGTCAATCATTTTTTCTTGTTTCTTCTTTTAGAAATGTCCATATCAATTTGTTGACTATGTCAGGTTGTTCTTGTTGAAGCCAATGACTGACTTCTGATAAAATAGTTAGCCTGAAATAGTTTTTAACATAAATCTTTGTGATTTCAGCCATCTCAACCTCCATAAATGCATTCTTCTCTCCCCACAGTAGTAGTGTTGGAGTGGTCACTGTGTGATGTTTGAGAGGCAGGAAGCTAGAAAAACAAAACACGTGGGCCTGAGACTCATTGTAAAAGTTAATATAACATAAAACATTTTTTCCATTATGTTCCTTTAGGCCATGCATTCTTAAAGGGCGCAATATTGCCAGCAAAGGGGAGAAAATTGGTTATCGGGAGAATGAAAAAAATTTATTCTTTTCATGTATAAACCATGTATATGCATACAGTATATAAACAAATTAAAATTTCATGGGTAGGGGGAATTAGGGAAAAAGTATCTAAAAAGCTTTAGGAGAGTGATGATAAAAAAAATGGTTGAGAAATACTGCATTAGGCAATCAATCTATACAATAAAAATTTTGAAGGCTATTTACGAAAAGCCCCAGTAAAATATTTAATTTGGATGAGGCTAGCAAAATTTATAATGAAGGCTATAAATATGAAACTCATCAAAATGAAGAATAATTTGCTTCAAAAAGATACCGGCATTTCTGAATAGTGTGATGAAAGGGAGCTTTAAATGGTGTTACTGGTTAGATATATTTTATTTATTTATTTATTTATTTTATTTTTTATTTTTTAATATAATTTATTTTATTATCATTAATTTACAATTACATGTGCAATATCACGATTATTAAACTACCCCTTCATCAGGTCCCCCCCACCAACCCCATTACAGTCACTGTCCATCAGCGTAGTGAGATGCTATAGAATCACTACTTGTCTTCTCTGAGTTGTACTGCCCTCCCCGTGCCCCCCCAACATTACATCTGCTAATCGTAATGCCCCTTTTTCCCTCTTATCCCTCCCTTCCCGCCCATTTTCCTCAGTCCCTTTCCCTTTGGTAACTATTAGTCCGTTCTTGGGTTCTGTGAGTCTGCTGCTGTTTTGTTGGTTAGATATATTTTAAATTGTTTGTTAGACAACACAATCCATTTTATGTGAAAATTTGAACTGAAATGTCAGAGAATATATATGGACTGGGCTTCAATATTACATGATACTGTATTTATTCTGCAAGATGAGTCTTTTTAAAATAAAGTTGTATGATAAATGAGGGTGACTTCCATGCTTGAGTATAATGTACTGTACTTCATTTGTAGGCATTTTATATCAAAAAACCCTGTTTTTAATATGTACTTCACCTTGATTACCTTATGTAAAGAATGGCGAAGGTCTGATGTGATCTTCACTCAGATTCAATTTGCAACAATCTAATGAATTATAGTTTTAAAATGTTCTCAAATTATCCCTTTATCAGAGCTAGCTTTGTGATGCGAAACAGTATGTTTTAAGTAGATATAGAAAAGAATTTAAATTCTAGAATTTATTCTCGTCTCCTGTTCAAAAACATGTGTGAAAACATGTTCTATTTTTTCTTACAATAGTGGGTCTTTACAAAGGTTATTTGTAAAATACAAACAAAGCCTAGACTTTAGATAATGTTGCTACATCCTATAAAATGTAATCTGTACCTCTGCAAGGTCTGTCTGCCTTTCCAATCTTGCCTTGCTTGACAAATTGTTACTTACAAATACCTTTTAAAACAACATCACTATTTTGCCAAAGACATGTATTTGTAAGTTTTGTTGTTGTTAATCAAAAAATGGGGTTTGGATTTGTCTCTTCTCCCCTCATTCATTGTAACTCCGGGGGAAAATCCCAGGGCAAAATACTTTTGAAACTGAAATCAGTCAAAGGGAGAGATAAAGTTTAAGAAACCCATTTCTTTCTTACAAGCAGTGGTCCTGTGTCTCTCTCGACCCAGCTACAGAAGAAGAGAGGGCTCCACCGAACCTCTCTAAACCCTCTGCTCACCCATGTAATTACCTGTTGATATGGAGATGGATTACTTCTCTCCACCCCTTGGAAACACCTATCGATATGGAGATGCATTAAAGCCAGGCGAGAGATTCTGGAAATACTGCAATTTTACCCACATTCATAAAATCTTATGACTCCCCTTGAGTTCCATATTCAAAGAGTTTGAGAGATTTTGTTTTACTTAAAGTAACAGCTGCTATAACTTTTTTCAATTTTTTACTTTCAGCCTTTTATGTCTTTTTGCTTTAATTGTGACTCAATCCAATCTGATATTTTACATTTTTTAACAGGCAAATTTAACATCTTAATACTTATTGTGCTTACTGACATATTATAATTGTTTTTGTCATTATTTTGTGTTTTCTATCTATCCTATTTTGCTTCCTTTTTCTCCTTTATTGCCTTCTTTTTAATTGATAGTTTTCTTGTTCCACTCACTGCTTTGGAAATAATACATCCTATTTCTATGATTTTACTGGAAAGAAATTCTTAGCATATATATATATGATTTCTAATCCTATCCCCCATATCAAATATAACCTGTCTTTTTTACATTTTCACATCTTTATCTCTCTAAGCTATATTTTAGGTAATTTTTTCAGGTCTTTCTTTCAATTCTTAATTCTTCTTAGCTTGTCTCATCAGCTATTTAACTGACATGGAATTTTATATTTCAAAAACTGTATGTCCTATTCCTAAAAGTTCTTTTGGTCTTTTTCAGCTCTTTCCAATTGGTCTTGATATTATCTTATTTTTTTCTCATATTTTTATTCTTTCATATATTTAATGATTTATACATACTTTACAGTCTCTGTTAGTTTTATGATTTGAAATTTGTAGGAGTTCTGCTGCAATTGTATTCTGACTCATTAATGGTAGATTGATATCTGGATTATGAACTCATTAATGTGGATTATGAACTCATCTTCAGGAGACTTTATCTGTGGGAATATTGAGTCAGAGTTGAGGTGTATCCTCCAGAGAGGTTTTGTCTTTGTTTCTGCCAGGCTTCCTGGAGAATGCTGACACTCTAAGGCAATGGTAAAATAAAAATTTTTTCCCCTGAGAATTCCAGTATTAGGGAAGTAGAGCCCCTAAACTTTTCAAGGCAGGTGGTGGTCGCTGATTTTCCAGGAAAATCTTTTTCTCCTATCTATAGTCCAAACCCAAACAGACAAACCTCTGTGTTTTATCTTTCACTCTGTACTTTCTCCTTCGACAATATCTTCTGAAGTGAAGCCTCAGTTATCTCCGAGATTTTACATATCTTTATCCCACATTCTCTCCTTTGAGTTCCAAACCCTAGTATCCAACTGCCTATTTGAATATCTAAGGCACCACCTCAAATATAAGGCACCTCATCAACTAGTCTAAGATCAATAAAATTCATGACCTGCCCCTCAAAACTACTTTTCTTCTAGCATTTTCTCTCTCAGTGAATGGCATGACTATTCATACAGCTGTTTATGCCAGAAATCCAAGAGCCATCCTTGACATCCCTCATCTTCTCATCCCCCCATCAAACCCACCACCAACTCCTGTAAATTTTACCTTTTGAATATCTCTTAATTCTACTACTCTCCCCATATCCACAGCTTTCAGACTAGTTCAAGCCACCATCATGTTGATCCTGGACTGTTGCAGTTCCCCACATTCATCCTCCAACACATTTTCCACAGTGAGTGAATTCAACCAAATACAGACTGGTCTGTTTATCTTTTCTGCTTGAGCTCATTCACTGGCTTCACATTCAAAGGCTTGTAAGTCCTTATACGGTCCACTGGTCTCTGCATGACCAGCCACTGCCTACCTCTCAGACCCCTCTCATTCTATTCTCTTCCTCCCACCTTCACTTTCTGTGCTCCAGCCATACTGGCTTTCATTGTGCTACTTAAAAACATAACCCTCCATCTTCCTACATAGCTTTGGTACATGCTGTTCTGTTTCTGGAATGCCAATTTGCCTACCCCAAACTTTGTCTAGTCAATACCTAACTCATCCCTCATTTTTTTGTTCAAACACAATTTCTACAGTTCTCATCCCTTTCAAAGTCTGTTCATTTATAGCCATATATTCATTACTCTGGTTATTTGCTTGATGTCTGTTTTCCCCACTTGGTTACAATTGTGAGAACAGGGACCTTGTCTAGGACTGCTTGTTATTGTTTCCTGAGTGCTGGCATAGCCTAGAACACAGAAGTGCTTAATAAATACTTCCTGAATGAATAATCATTAAAAATATGAAAAAAAATAATACAAAGGGAGAAGAAGTGGGTAGAGCTATGGCTAAAACAAGTGACAACCCCATGGGTGATCCATCATATTCTACTTTTCCATATATTTGAAATTTTCCATTAAAAAAAGTTAAGCTACTAAATCAGAATACTTTGAGTCTTTGAGTAAGTGATGAACTTATTATTAAAAATAAAATATTGGCTTTTTAGGGAATGAATATTTTTTTTAACTAAAAAAGAAATTATACTGACCTGAAGATATTTCGGTAATGGTTAATTGGGCCACTTAATGCTCCAGGCTGGGAAAAGACATAAATATAAGCTTCAAGATCTTCTGTTGTTAATCGACATCCTTTTCTTCCAATGCCAGTGCTATGACTGGTAAACAAATGTTTTAAAGCCTAATTTAGATGAAAAGAGAATAATTAAAACTTTTCAGTTACCTAATAATATACTAACTCTTTGGCTTTTGAAAAAGAATGATAGTGTGCAGTGACAACTTCCAATTTCTGCTTCACCCAGGTTGGAGAACCTCATTATTTACAAACACATTTTAGACATTTCTGCTTTCCTGATTTTACTTTTGATATTCTTCCCTTTTAATCCCCTATGCACATCTCCCCCATATGAAAAGCATCCTGTCTTCCTGGTGTCTGTGCATATTCTACAAGGTCAAGGTTAAGTAGTATTCCTACCCTAAAGCCTTCCCTAATATTACAGCTAACAGTAGTTTATCTGTTTACTGACACAATCCACTCCTCCCAAAGTTGTGTGAACTTTTTTTGACCACAACTCGGAGTAATGAACACATTTTACATCATGATCCAGCTCATATTCCTACACATATATATATTTGCATTTATTTATTTATTTATTTAAAAATTTTTTATTAAGGTATTATTGATACACACTCTCATGAAGGTTTCATATGAAAAAACAATGTGGTTACCACATTTACCCGTATTATCAAGTCCCCACCCATACCCCAATGCAGTCACTGTCTATCAGATTCTACACATGTATTTCTGAAGCAAAAGTTTAAAGAAATATTCCTTACTCTTATTATAGTGTGTACTGATATTTTCAATTCTGTTCTAGGTTATTTTTTAAAATTCTAATGGCACGCCAAATTTATTTCATGATTCAATAAGGAGTCCCCACCCACAGCTTGAAATGCTCTATATCAGCATTTCTCAAAGCATAGATCTAAAGCACCTGCATCAGAATCATTGGGATTCTTGTTCTAAATGCAGAGCCCTCAACTCTAAAACACACTTGCAAGAATATGAAATGACATATGCATGAGGTGATTAACTGCAACATTACCTGTAATTGGGAAAGACTGGAAATAAATCAAATGTCCATCTATAGTATAGCCCTACACAATGGTGTATTATGTGTTTTTAGTACTTCAAGAAAAGATGGAGATAATCTATACGCTGATATGGAGTGATCTCTAGGACACATCAAGTGGAAAACAGTGTTTATGGTATGTTACCTTTTGTGTAAGATGGGGTAGACAACTATATACATAATTACTCATATTTTTAAAAAGAAACAACAGAAAAGATGAAACAAAAACTAACCAAAATGGTTTCCTGTAGGAGAGGGAGAAAACAAAGTGGAGAAAGAAACAGGAAACAGAGACCTAAAAGCAAGATCTCTCTAATGTACCTCATTTTAGAGTTTTGACTTGGAAACATATAAATGTTTTATATAAAATCACATTAGTAAAGTAAAAACCCTGTAGTCCACTACTGGTGGGACTGCAAATTAGTTCAACCATTGTGGAAAACAGTATGGAGGTTCCTCAAAAAACTCAAAATAGAAATACCATTTGACCCAGGAATTCCACTCCTAGGAATTTACCCAAAGAATGCAGCAGCCCAGTTTGAATAAGACAGATGCACCCCTGTGTTTATTGCAGCACTATTTACAATAGCCAAGAAATGGAAGCAACCTAAGTGTCCATCAGTAGATGAATGGATAAAGAAGATGTGGTACATATACACAATGGAATATTATTCAGCCATAAGAAGAAAACAAATCCTACCATTTGCAACAACATGGATGGAGCTAGAGGGTATTATGCTCAGTGAAATAAGCCAAGCCGAAAAAGACAAGTATCAAATGATTTCACTCATATGTGGAGTATAAGAACAAAGAAAAAAACTGAAGGAACAAAACAGCAGCAGACTCACAGAACCCAAGAACGGACTAATAGTTACCAAAGGGAAAGGGACTGGGGAGGATGGGTGGGAAGGGAGGGACAAGGGGGAAGAAGGGACATTACGATTAGCAGATGTAATGTTGGGGGGGCACGGGGAGGGCTGTACAACCCAGAGAGGACAAGTAGTGACTCTATGGCATCTCACTACGCTGATGGACAGTGACTGTAATGGGGTTGGGCGGGGGGACCTGATGAAGGGGGTAGTGTAATCACCATAATATTACTCATTTAATTGTAGATTAATGTTATCAAAATAAACTTATTAAAAAAAACAAAAAACAAAAAAAAACCTGTAGTCTTAAATTTTCATGGGAAATACAAATAATTCATGGTTTTATTTTTCTCTCTAAAAAATATTTTAAGTCAAAAGGGAAGATCTAGAAGCAGTGAAAATCCAGTAATGATGACCACCTTGACACTCAGACTGTAGTCTCTAAATACCATTTCCTACAAATAGGAGCCAGAGTTACTTCAATAAATGACCGATTCCA
This sequence comes from Smutsia gigantea, assembly GCA_032199065.1. NCBI lineage: Eukaryota > Metazoa > Chordata > Mammalia > Pholidota > Manidae > Smutsia > Smutsia gigantea. Next base: position 3,715 of record JAVSCE010016958.1, on the reverse strand, counting down.
TACAGGGTGCAGGAAATAAAAGATGGGCCTAAGACATTAAGGAAGCAACAATCACTGATTAAAAGGCTTATAGCATCAAAAGGACATACCTGAAGGGGTTTCCACTTTTTAAATATGGGGTAGTTTGGATACAAAAAAGAACAATGACTGTAATTGATTGATATATACCAAATATTTTTTTTAAATCCCTCATCAGCTCATAATGATATGAAAACAAAAAAACCTCACTGGTCATCATTGGAGGTTTCTATGCCAGCAACTCATTACTCTGGAAACTGTTTAATAAAGGGAAAGAAGAAGCCTTTATCCTGACTTCTTGAATGAGCTGTATTTCAGAATAACCAAATAGATGTGGAAAATTCTTTATAGAATTCCAGTTAAAAGTAGAAAGAATGATAGAGTTAGAAAACCATTATCTTGCATACCTCAATGTAATAACGCACCTAAACTATGATGATTCAGATATGGTAAAATTATTTGGTGAAAGGTTGTTAGGAAATTTTGGATAGGCTGACAAGTCATGAGCCCACTGGTCAGTGTTAGTTTAGCAGTATTAAAACTGAGACAAATAGACATTATGTGCTTTCCTGATGTGATGCATTAGGAATTAAACAGTATCACCTGTAAGGGATTCTTGTCAAATTAAAACTCAGTCTAATTAAGCCTTTAGATTGGTAGCATCCATGAAAAAGGAAAAACAAGGGCAGACAAATTAAATAACACTATGATGAAGCAGTCAGCCAATTTCAAAATGCGGATCATTCCTCAGGACAAATGACCAAAGTTTTCAATAAAAAAGTTGTGCTAAAAAAAAAGAAAGAAGGAATTGTTAAAGATTTAAAAAGCTCTAAGAACCAAATAAATGTTTGAAGCTTGTTTGATTCCTGATTCAAACAAATGAAGTGTATAAAGACAATGGAGACAGTTAAGAAAATCTGAATGAGTATTAAATGATATTAAGGTGTAGTTCATTTTGTTAGGTTTGATAATGGCATTGGGGTTATGTAAAAAAAGAAAAATGACTTATTTGCCAGTCATATGAGCAGAAGTATTTCCAGGTAAAAGAATAGTATGTCCTTTTTTAACTTTCCTAAATATCTAATACCATGTTGGACATACAAGAAGCATTCAAAAACTTCCAAGAAATAGATACTGCACAGGACTCCTGATGTCAGTGTATGTGGTGCACCAATATCTGCTTGCTTAGTTTCAGGGTTTTGTTTCCCATGAAGAGCTCCCACTTCGGCTGCTGTCAAATTCTCTCCCCTGGTACTCATATTCTCCCATCTCCCCATGGGATATTCTCCAAAAAGAGGTATGCTTGTAGGCTCTCACAAAAAATTGAGCAATAACCAGGCTGTCAAATATACAGAAACTATAAAAATACATAAACCTATAGATGAGGCTTTAGAAGCATTTATTAAGTTTTAGCATTTTTCTGTTTTTCTTTCTTAAGGACGGACTTTAATTTGAAATGTTTTTCATTAATAATAATACATTATTTGTTGACTTGCCTTTTTTTTTGGCATAGGAGGAAATGCCTAACACTGCATAGCACATAATAGGTGTACAATAAATGGTTATTTAAAACAAATCCACATAAGCAAGACTAGCTTTTTTTTAGTGCCTCAGTGTACCTTTATTTTATTTTTTAACTTCCTAATTTTCTCATCCTCTTAAGTACTTGTTTTTTTAATTGTGAGTATAATTAACATATAACATATTAGTTTCAAATGTACAGCATAATGATTCAATATTTGTATACATTGCAAAATGATCACCACAATAAATCTAGTTAACATCCATCACCATGTTTGACTTACCTTGAAATCATTTATAGAGAACATAAATTCTGGGAACCACGGTATTTGGAAGAAGTAATAATGGCTGGATTTGAACAGCTGGGTAGGGTGTCGTAAAATATATTCTGAAATTAAAATGCTGTGTTAGACCTTAGCCAAGGGTAAATTGCTTACTTTTGAAAGAACTTCTTTTTAAGGCAATTTCACCTTTGAGATGATCCCATAAAAGAATCTACAAGTAAGCCTTCTGTATATTTCTCTTTGTAACAATTTTATGTTCTTATATTTCATTCTGGATATTCCTGGTATTTAGAAAATTTATAGCACTTTAAATAAAAAGAAAATTTTATAAAGTCTTGACTTAGCAAGGAAAAAGAAACCCAAACAACACGCCTTTTCTCCAAGGTCATTATCAGTGATCTAACACTTATCCTAGGGATACATGGGGATTTCCTGTTGTTTAAAATATTTTCCTTACAGGCCAATTAAAATACCTTGTTCATTTGTCCTTGATAGAAACTAAAGTGTTGCCTGTAAATTCATTCAGGTATCTATAATATTTGAATATCTACTGTGTGCAAGGGGATCTGGCTGTAAACAAGACAGAAGAGGTTCCCATTAATAAGGAACTTACACAATAAGTAACAAGTACTTAAAAGATCACTTATATAGCAATAATACCATAAAGAAAATAAAACAAGGTAATCTGAGAATGATGGCTGAGTGGTGTGCAGTGACTATTGTTTAGTGGAGGTGGTGTCAGAATAAGCTTCTCCGGGGATGTGACACATGGGCTGAGTCATGAATGGTATAGGAGGGAGTCAGCCCTGCAAAGGTCTCGGAAGAGCATCCAGGAGCAGAAAGGTGGCCTTGGCACATTCAAGAAGCAGAAAGGCCAGTGTGGCTGATGTGTAGTGGAGGAGGAGCGGGAGATGGTGTGAGATGAGTCAGAAAGAAAAGCAGATATCCCGTCAGATAGGGCAAGAAGGATAAGGATTTTAAGTGCTTTGGGAGACACTGAAGTTTTAAACTAGGGAGTAATGTAATCATACATATTAAATATGCATATTTGTTTTATACTGTGCACTATACTTTTATTTTCCTTGCTATAGAGATAATTTTTTTTAATATTTCTGATTTTGTAACTTTTTAATGTGAGTGGAGTTTTTAGAACTATAATTCTCAGGTAAGTGGAGTACTGTTAAGCTATACTTTTTGTAAAGTCATCATTGAGCAAGATTTAGTCAGCCCTCCATTAAGGGATATCAATACAACTAAGGAGAAAATATAGGCTCACTAAAAGCCTCATATTACCCTGACAAGGGTTATATCTTTTATTGGTAAAATAATTCCAGAAATATTCCAAGTATCTACTTACTGAAATAACCAATTACAGTTTGTCCATATAGCAACACCACCAAAGTACCACTTAGCCTAGCATTCTGATCAACTGAACAAACACAAGAACAACTTCTATTGCCTAATGAAACTGAGAAAATACATCTCACTTTGATATCTGAATCTTAAGCATCCATCCTGTTATCTCAACAGATATAGGACGATTGGATATATATCTAAAATTCAACACTTACACGATATTTATATAGCCATGTTCCCTTTCTCCCTCACTTGCTTAATTTTGAGGATGAAGTAGGAATATGTTTTTCTGAAATTTTTGTTCCCTAGAGGGCTGCTGCGGGTCATAGCAGTACCTGAATTTCAGAAAACGTGACAAAGGTACTTCAAGAGGACAATATTATACTTTTTGCCAAATCCAAAATAAAAATGTGCCTAGACATTGTTCACAGGTTTTTAATTACTCTTGAGATTTTAAGAGTTCCCTTTATAGCATAGGTTCTCAAAGTATAGCCCATGTAGATCCCTGGGGATTCCCCAAGACCCTTCCAAGGGAT
>JAVSCE010016957.1:0-52090 GCA_032199065.1 Smutsia gigantea | reverse complement strand
AAATTGGGGTTCCTATGGCCAGGATCCTCTCTGAACTTAAACAACCTGATGATGTAACTGGACTGTTCCCAGGCTACCGCTTCCACACCTTTAGGCAATAAGCTATTATTGCACCATATAGAGAACTCTGCCCAGTGCTCTGGGCGAAGACAGAGATGCTAGTGCTCAACCTACTGCCGGGAGAATAAGCCGGGTAATAAACCCTTTCACCCCAAAGAACAATTTGTTATTAATTTCTTTGGTCAAATTGAATCCATAGCAAACTTTCCCATGGCTGAATCCCATTGGCAAGACACTTTGTAAGTAATTGTTCTACTATCTTTACTGTGGTGTTTTTTCAACTGGAGTAAACTATTTAAGCTTAAGAACCTTTCCATGTACATAAGTCCCTTTAACATATCCTGTAGTGCTGGTTTAGTGGTAATAAATTCCTTCAGCCTTCATTTATCTGGGTACTGTCTAATCTCTCCTTCAAATTTGGATAATAATCAATCTGGGTAGAGGATTCTTGGTTGAAGCTCCTTTTGTTTCAATACATTAACTGCTTCATGCCTTTCCCTCGTGGCCTGCAGAGTCTCTGCTGTGAAGTCTGCTGATAGCCCACTTGGTTTTTCCCTTATAAGTAAACTTTTTCTGTCTTTGGCTGCATTCAATACTCTGTCCTTATCCTTAAACATTGTTATTTTAGTTATTATATGTCACGGTGCTGTCTTCTTGTGGTTCCTTTTGTTAGGCATTCTCTGTACCTCCATGTCCTATTTCCTTCCCCAGATTGTGGGGGGGGGGGTTCAAGAATTATTTCCTCAGAGAGTTACTATTGCTTTTTCTCTCTCTCTTCCTTCTGTCACCTCTATATGAAAATATTGTTTCATTTGGATTGGTCACACACTCCTTATTCATTCATTCCTAGGAAATTTTTCTCTCTGTTCCTCAGGTTAATTGTATTCTTGTTCTCTAATTGACATCTAATTGTTTCCTCTCCTTGCAGCAGTTTATTATTTATTCCCTCCATTGTATATTTCATTTCAGGTATTGTATTCAGCTCTTAGTGACACTTTCTACTCTTCTATCTCTGTTTGTTTCAAATATTTTAGTTAAAATATCATTAATATACAATCCTATGTTGATTTAAAATGTACATATAGTTGTCCAAAAGTCCCTGTGATCATCTTATATTATGACTGCAAATTATTGTGTCCTTTTATCCCCATCTACTCCCCACCCCAACCCCAACCCATTGGTAAACACTTGTCACTTCTCAGTGTCTATGTGTCTAATGCTGTTTTGTTTTGCTGTTTTGCTTTGCTTTTATTCTCCACAAATAAGTGAAATCATTTGGTATTTGTCTTTATCTGCCTGGTTTAATTCACTGAGCATGATACCCTCTATATCTATCCATGTTATTGCAAATGACAAGATTTCTTTTTATGGCTGAATAATATTCCATTGTGTATATATGCCACGTCTTCTTTATCAATTCATCTATTGATGGACTTTTAGGTTCCTCCAAATCCTGGCTATTGCAAACAGTATGGAAGTATATACATAGGGAAACATATATCTTTTTGAATCAGGGATTTTGTTTTTCCAGGCAAATTCCCAGGAGTGGAATTACTACGTCAAATGGTATTTCTATTTTTAGTTTTTTGAGGAATGTCCATACTGCTTTCCAAAGCAGTTGCAACAATTTACATTCATACCAACAGTGTAGGAGGGTTCCTATTTCTCCACATCCTTGCCAGCATTTGTTGTTTTTGTCTTTTAGATAGTGGCCATTCTAATTGGTGTGAGGTGATATTTCATTGTGGCTTTAATTTGCATTTCCTTGATAATTAGTGATGTGGAGCATCTTTTCATGTGTCTAGTGGCCATTTGTTTTTCTCCTTTAGAGAAGCATTTGTTCAGGTCATCTGCCCATTTTTTAACCAGGTTATTTGTCTTTTGGATGTTGACGAATATGAGTTCTTTATATATTTTGGATGTTAACCCCTTATCAAATGAGTTGTTTATGAATATATTCTCTTATACTATAGGATGCCATTTTGTTCTATTGATGGTGTTTTTTGCTGTACAGAAGCTTTTTAGTTTGCTGTAGTCCCACTTGTTCATTTTTATTTTGTTTTCCTTGTCTGAGATGTTTCCAGGAAAAAGTTGCTCATACTTATATTCAAGAGATTTTTTTTTAATTTTGTTACCATTAATCTACAATTACATGCATGACATTATGGTTACTAAACTCCCCACTTCATCAAGTGCCCCCCACCTACCCCATTACAGTCACTGCCCATCAGCTTAGTGAGATGTGATAGAATCACTACTTGTCTTCTCTGAGTTGTACAGCCCTCCCCGTGCCCCCCCTACATTATGTCTGCTAATCGTAATGTCCTTTTTTCCCCCTTTTCCCTCCCTTCCCACCCATCCTCCCCAGTCCCTTTCCCATTGGTAACTGTTAGTCCATTCTTGGGTTCTGTGAGTCTGCTGCTGCTTTGTTCCTTCAGTTTTTCCTTTGTTCTTATACTCCACAGATGAGTGAAATCATTTGGTACTTGCCTTCCTCCACCTGGCTTATTTCACAGAGCATAATACCCTCTAGCTCCATCCATGTTGTTGCAAATGGTAGGATTTGTTTTCTTCTTATGGCTGAATAATATTCTATTGTGTATATATACCACATCTTCTTTATCCATTCATCTACTGATGGGCACTTAGGTTGCTCCCATTTCTTGGCTATTGTAAATATTGCTGCAATAAACAGGGGTGCACATATATTTTTGAATCTGTGCTGCTGCATTCTTAGGGTAAATTCCTAGGAGTGGGATTCCTGGGTCAAATAGTATTTCTATTTTGAGTTTTTTGAGGAACCTCCATACTGCTTTCCACAATGGTTGAACTAATTTGCATTCCCACCAGCAGTGTAGGAGGGCTCCCCTTTCTCCACATCCTCGCCAACATTTGTTGTTGTTTGTGTTTTGGATGTTGGCCATCCTTACTGGTGTGAGGTGATACTGTGGTTTTAATATGCATTTCTCTGATGATTATCTATGTGGAACATCTTTTCATGTGCCTGTTGGCCATCTGAATTTCTTCTTTGGAGAAGTGCCTATTCATATCCTCTGCCCATTTTTCAATTGGATTATTTGGTTTTTGTTTGTTCAGGTGCGTGAGTTCTTTAAATATTTTGGATGTCAACCCTTTATTGGATATGTCATTTATGAATATATTCTCCCATACTGTAGGATGTCTTTTTGTTCTACTGATGGTGTCCTTTGCTGTACAGAAGCTTTTCAGCTTGATATAGTCCCACTTGTTCATTTTTGCTTTTGTTTCCCTTGCTCGGGGAGATATGTTCACGAAGAGGTTGCTCATGTTTATGTCCAAGAGATTTTTGCCTATGTTTTCTTCCAAGAGTTTTATGGTTTCATGACTTACATTCAGGTCTTTGTTCCATTTTGAGTTTACTTTTGCATATGGGGTTAGACAGTAATCCAGTTTCATTCTCTTACATGTAGCTGTCCAGTTTTGCCAACACCAGTTGCTGAAGAGGCTGTCATTTCCCCATTGTATATCCATGGCCCCTTTATCCTATATTAATTGACCATATGTGTTTGTGTTAAAGTCTGGATTTTCTATTGTGTTCCACTGGTCTGTGGGTCTGTTCTTGTGCCAGTATCAAATATTCTTGATTACTATAGCTTTGTAGTAGAGCTTGAAGTCTGGGAGCGTATTTCCCCATTTTATTCTTCCTTCTCAGGATTGCTTTGGCTATTCGGGGTCTTTTGTGGTTCCATATGAATTTTAGAACTATTTTTTCCAGTTCATTGAAGAAAGCTGTTGGTATTTTGATAGGGATTGCATTGAATCTGTAGATTGCTTTAGGTAGGATAGCCAATTTGACAATATTTATTCTTCCTAGCCAAGAGCATGGGAAATTTGAGTTTGAATGAGGTTTTTTAGAAAATTAATTAGGCAGGGAGTGAAGAGTAGGAGAAGGCAGAAAATGATAAGAGGCATGAGGAGAGGAAGTAGGATGTCTCTCAGAGTTGATCTAAGCCCATGGTCCCTGTCTCATTCCCCCTTCTACAGATACTCTAACTGCTGCTAGGGAAAGGGGACGATGACCGCTCTGGCTGCTTCATGCTGAGAGGGGGTGCAGTAAGGGGTGCAGCTAGGTCTCCATCAATGGTTGGTCAGGAGGGCATCAGAAAATGGGAGTTTTTATCTTGGGCTCTATGGTTATCACCATTTGCAGCTTCATAGCTTCTAGGCGAGACAGAACAAATATGTCTCTAGGTTAAGCAGCAACATCTGGAGTTCAATTTTCTATTCTGGAAGAACAGACTTGACAAGGAGATTAAAGAATGCATGGCTGAATATGAGGACTAGAAATAGTAAATTTCTAATTGAGAGTCATAGCCAGATATCTTGGGGAAACTAGAATTCTGGATCTAGTCTATGTACTAATGACTAGTATTAGGACTTAGTATATATAAGGCTGCATTATTGAAAGAATACTTTTCTCTGAAATCACCCTCATTTTTATTAGAAGTAACCAGATTAAGAAAATAATTAACATTTGGCTTGATTATTTGCATAAGTGCAGCAAGAAGAGGAATTGATTACATAGGCTCTTTTAAATGTGCTTTGCTGGAACTTTTTATAAGGAACTTCAGACTGGACTTTTAAAGCCCTCTCAAGGCTAGAAAGCCAAGCCAGACTTGCCATCAGGTTTTGCCTGCAGTACCTGTAGATTTGGGTGAATTCCTCTCTTCTTGAGGTTCCCAAGACATTTTGAGGTTCCTGCACATGGCAGGAAGTGACCTTCTTTACTCACCTGTTAAGGCTGCTGGGAATCGTGTAAGCAAGGTATCAGGCTAGTTCCTCCAAGGGGCTCTGTTGGCTTTATAAAGTCAACTTCAGTTCCTTAAAGCTGTCTGTTCATATGAGTTTTTTGCACGTGCCTCTCAGATATAACATTCCAGTCAAAGCCTTGGTAATATAACCAGTGTTTTTAATTGGTCCTCTTACAAGGAAAGCAGGTTCTTATTGAACTTATGCAAATAAATATCCTGCTATGAAATATAAAAATAGCCACTGAGAGTTGTTAAATTCTGGAGGGATCATGTAGAGAGAAAGATAAATGTTTCAATTCTGATTATAAAGTTATTGTCATTTACTAAACTGTTGTCAGCTTAAGAGAAAAAGCTTAAAACATTTTATCAGTAATATTTGAAACAAGAAGCCACAAAATCATGTTCCTTAGTTTACTTAATCCTATGTAATACCTGTTCTGCTGAAATCTAGTTCGTTCCTAGTTCAGGAGTAATAAAACAGTGACTATAAATGACAAAAGAGTTACAAATGACAATGGCTAAAGATCTGATGAGAGCTTATTATAAGACAGTTGATATAGGGAAATTTGGATATTTCTGCAACACAAAACATTTAGTAACAAAGTTTAGCCTCATTCCCTTTGACAGTGCTTTCCAGGTAATTATATATCAGATAAATAAGCCAAATTAGCCAAATACTTTCTCTAATGAGGAGAAAAATTCCTCTGACATGTTCCAGGGGCCTTCTGGAAAAAATCAGAGTTAACTAGAGGTAAATGGACTTTTTTGAATTTGATTTTGGGAAGTTTTCAGAAGAAAGTTTCTTTGGCACGTGCTTAAATAGGATTATAGGTTGCCATGAAGCAATACTTATCCATTTAACTAGAATGAGAACAAAGTACCTCAAAGGCAAATATAGAAGGTTACAGTTGCTAACAAAGTTTAGCTTTTAGTCTTTTTAATACTAAGATCTCATTTTCTTAAATACCCAGACAATTCATTGAGGCTTTAAGCATGAGAAACTTTGAGAAAACAATTAGAAAACCCTTTGCAACTTTTCAATATTAAGAGCAGACTAATCAGTTTAAGAAAACTTTGTCTTAACTGAAAACAAAATTCTAATTTTGTTGTGTACTTGATATCAAGACTCATTTGCTTTAATTTTACATAGCACGACCATGTCAATTTTTCCACAAACTTTCTACAACTTTCTTTTTACATTTACTGTTCTCCCTCCTTAAATAAACAGCTGTACTTTAGAACAGTTACCTTCTTTTACCCTAAATAAAATAAATTCCATTCCTTATACCTTCTCTTGTTAAAACACACATCTTTTCTAGGAAGTAGAGATGTTTTCTTTATTACTTTAAGTAGTTTTAACTAGAATTTAAAACCATTAGGAACTTTAACTTTCAATGAACACTGAAAATAGGCTATCATAACCTGTAACACCAGCATTACTTAGATTGATACATTTATGAATATATTTTATTATTTCTGAAAATGTGCCTTGTGGCACGATTTTCTACTGAGCACAAAACATCTTCCTATAACTTAGTAAAACTCTAAAACATCTTCATATAACTTAGCAAAACTCTAAGAATTTTGGTTACCACAAAATTCTTAGGCTGTTTGAAGATGTATACAGTTATACTTTAATATACTATTATTATTAAGATATGCATTTGTTACACTTGTTTACACATTCTTTAGCAATTATGCTAGATTAGTTATAAAACTTTTACTAAACATCAAAGTCAAGCATTTCTTTAAGCATCTTCTTGAAAGATTTAACAGATAACATCAACTTAAAGAATTTTAAGTCAACTTAGGCAGGTGATAATTATAAGGACATGTCCGTTTCAGTTAAATTTAAATTAGCATTAATGCTTAATATTTTTATTAGAATTTTCTGGAAGTTTTAGAATGCCCAATTTTCGAAGCACTTGTTTTTAAATTAATTTGTATTAATACTATCTGGAGGTAGGAAAACATTTTTTATTTACACACTTAGACAAACAAACATACAGACTGAGACATAATGATTACAGTTAGCAACACTTTTCATAAAAGATCATATATTCAGATAGATAAACTGATACAAAGTTTTGAGATACTGATATCCAATTGCCTTCTTTCGTTTTAGCTTATTTGACTAAAAGTATTTCAGTCTAAGGGCGAGCAGTTTATATAACTGGGTTAAGGTTTAGATGGCCCCAGGCTAACAGGGCTGATGAAGGCTCTGAACTGATAGGGACTTGTGTGTGCCCAGGGGGCTGGAAGCTGAGGTGTCGCAGGGAAGGGAATAGGGAGGCAATGTTGCTAAGGGTGCATGTAGCAAAGGAAATGGAGGGATCTTCTAGAAAGGTGACTTGCAGGGCTAGGATTCGGCTAGGGGGAAGGGTTTTCAGACTTCTGTATGTTAAGAGTTCTGACAGGCGGTGGGGTGAAAGCATGGTGGTGGCTGTGCCGAAGGTGAGCTTTCCTGCCTCTTGGTGAGGAGCAGCTGCAGCTGCTAAGGCGCGGAGGCATGGCGCCCATCCACGGGTGGTGGTGTCTAATTGCTTTGACAGATATGCTACAGGGGCAGGGGTGGAAAGTGTGGTTTGGCAAAGGACCCCAAGAGTGAACTTGTGGGTTTCATTAACATATAGGAGGAAGGGTTTAGAGAGATCTGGCAGGTGCAGGGCTGGAGCTCGTAGGAGAGCCTTTTGCAGGGAAGAGAAGTGGCGTGTTACTGGCTGCAAAAGGGGCTCAGAGACAGAGCCTTTTGCTGCAGCATAGAGGGGAGCTGTGAGTATGGAGAAGTTGGGGATCCAGCTACGGAGAAAGTTTGCCAAGCCTAAGAAGGAAAGGATCTCTTCTTTTGTAGAAGGGATACGGATATCATGGATTAGTTGTTTTCTGCATAGAGTTATGGCTTTTTGGCCAGGGGTCAGAAGGACACCTAAGTATGAGACTTGAGATGTGGATAACTGCACTTTTTCTGGGGAGACGCGGTAGCCACGATCGGAGAGGTGGTTTAGTAGGGTGATTGTATCTTGTTGTGAGGTTGCTAGGGAAGGGCTGCACAAAAGAAGATCATCGACATATTGTAAGAGGGTAGAGTGAAGGAAAGAAATATGTTGGAGGTCATGTGCTAGCACTTGGCTGAATAGGTGGGGACTGTCTCTAAAGCTTTGGGGAAGGACAGTCCATGTTAATTGGGTGGAGACATGGGAGGTAGGGTCTGTCCATGTGAAGGCAAAGAAATTTCAGGAATTGGGGTGGAGAGGTATGGTAAGGAAAGCATCTTTTAAATCTATTATTGAAAAATAGGTGGTGGAGCTTGGGATGGAGGAAAGGAGAGTGTATGGGTTGGGTACTACTGGATGGATGGGGATGACTGCTTCATTTATGATTCGGAGATCTTGGACTAACCTGAAAGTGCCGTTAGGCTTTTTAACTGCAAGTATTGGGGTGTTGAACAGGGCATGGGTTGGCTTCAAGAAGCCTTTTCTTAACAGATTTTGGATGATAGGCTGGAGGCCGAGGTGGCTGTGCAAGGGTAGCGGGTATTGGGATTGTGATGGAAAGGAGTTTGGGTTTTTAAGACTGATCTGAACTGGGTTGTGCTTAGCTAGGGATGGGTTGTTTCTGTCTCAGATGGAGGGATTTACAAGGTTTGGTGGTAAGCGTGGAGCTAGAATGGGGGAGGGGCCACTCTGAAGACAGAGGAGAAGTTGAACCACTGGCGAGTCTGAGTTGAGGCAGTGTGAGGGGCGAAAGGAAATAGAAGCCCCTAATTTGTGTAAAATGTCTGTGCCAATAAGGGGTGTAGGGCAGCATGGGATAATGAGAAATGAATGTGTGAAAGTGGTTTGAGTTACAGTGCAAGTGAGGGGGGCAGTTGTAAAGGGCTGGTAAAGGGTGCTGCAAACTCCAATGATAGATATGCAAGAACGGGAGACGGGGCCCTTATACGAACACAGAATGGAGTAAGTAGCTCCAGTGTCGAGGAAGGAGAGTGGGATTCCTGCCACTGTGACTATCACCTGGAGTTCTTCGGTGGTGATGGTGGTGGCAGTTCGAGAGAGCCCTGGGCCCCGCTAATCTTCAGCTGCTAGGTTGAAGATAGTGGCTGGGGATGGGGCAGAGTCAACTGGCCGTGTGCTTCTCTGAGCACTAGGACAATCAACTGCCCAGTGTCTGAGGACGTGGCACTTGTGGCAGGGCCCAAAGGGCTTTCTAGGGTTGGGGCAAGCTTCTGCCCAATGGCCTACTTGGTGGCACCTGTAGCATGAGGGCTCTCTCGGGTTGGGGCAAGCTCTTGCTCAATGGCCTGCTTGGCCGCACTTGTAGCATGGGTTTGGTGGTGAGGCTGTCTTCTCAGGCCCTCGGGAATTGACAGTCATGGGAGGAAAGGCCTTAGCCATCATTTGGTGTTTCAGCTGGTATTCATGTTTTAAGGCTTTCTCATCTCTCCCATTGTACACCTTGAAGGCTACAGCTAAAACTTCGGACTGTGGTATAAGGGGCCCACATACGAGCTTTTTTAGTTTTGCTCTTATATTGGGAAAACTTTGAGCAAAGAAATAAGTCATTAGAAGTTGCCGCCCGTCAAGAGTTTCTGGATCTAGATTGGTATACTGTAAGAGGGCTTGTGTGAGCCTGTCTAGGAAGGCTGAAGGGTTTTCATCCTTATCTTGAAGTACATTCTGTAATTTTTCATAATTAATGGCTTTATTGGCTGCTTTTTGGAGACCTGCTACGAGACAAGTAGTAAACTGGTCTCAGCGAATGATATCTCGGGGATGATTATAGTCCCATCCTGGGTCTCTATCTGGCACTGCTTCTGGTCCTGTGGGGTGAGTGGGGTTGGTAAGGTGCATATCGTCTGCATGGGTTCTAGCCTGTTCCCAGACTCGCCTGTGCTCTTCAGGCAGGAGGGTACTAGACATGATGACGTGGAGGTCGTGGAAGGTGAGATTGTAGGATGGGTGAGGTATTGGAATTCTTTGGTATAGGTTGTAGGGTTGAAAGTATAGGAGCTGAGGCACTTCTTGATTTGCGAGAGGTCAGAAATGGGAAAGGGAACGTGTACTCTAATGACACCTTCGTTCCTGCTATTTCTCTCAGTGGGGCTAAGAGGTGAGCTTTAGTGCAACTGCAAGTGGTGGGTGGACTGGGAGGCAAGGGGACAGAACAGGCAATAGGGTGGGGAGAGAACGGTGGGGGGTGATATGAGGCTGTGGAAGGAGAAGGAGGGAGGGCTGGCTAGGGAGAGAGCAGGGGAGGTGGTAAGGAGGCTGTGGAAGGAGAAGAAGGGAGGGTCGGAGTGGTGAAGGCAGCAGGCACAGAAGAAGGGAAGGTCGGAGGGGTGGAGACAGGTGGTGCAGAGGAAGGGAGGTTCGGAGGGGTGAAGGCAGGCGGTGTAGGAGATGGAAGAGGGGGGTATAGGTTGTGGGTGGTGGGAGTAAGGCTTGAAGCAGAGGAGTTGGATGTTGAGACCAGAGGCGGGTGGTTGCATTCCTGTGGGGGGAACAAAGGCAGGTGGGGGAGGGGAATTGACTGAGCTTTGGGTGGCTGAGCGATAAGGGGGGAGTTCATCTGCAGGATCTGGGTCTAGGGAGGAAGGGGGAGTGCTTGGAGAGCTTGAAAGGATGGCAAGGACATGTTTGGGGTGACAAGAGCTACATAGAGATGGCTTGTTTAGAAGGTAGAAGAAAGTTTGAACATAGAGAATTTCCTTCCATTTGCCTGAACGCTCACAGAAGTTGTGGAGGTCCTGAAGGACTTTAGGATCTAGGGACCCATACTGAGGTCAAATTGTTTTATTGTCTAAAGGATATTGGGGCCAAATCTGGCGGCAGAGCTGAATTAGCTTGAAGGGTTTTAGATCTGGATGTAGATGAAGAGTTTTGAAATTGTCTAGGAGGCAGCTGAGCGGGGAATCGGCAGGGATGGAGGGGGATGCTCCCATCATGACTCTTTCGTGGAGTTGCTGCAGCACACCCTAGGCGTCCCTTGGGGTCTCAGAACTCCAAAGAGTAGCCCAACTCCAAGTGAAGGGTCGTCACCTCTGTCACTGGAGAGGCGTGCTTGCCCTGAGCAAGCAGCAGGTGCCTAGCACTAGGACTTTTCGGCTGTGAGACCGACTGTGAGCCAGTGGAACAGAAGAGTCGCAATGGGGGCAGTCTCTTGCCTGCTGGGGATGAGAGGCACTGGGGCGTCACTGACCTGCTGTGGGCTTAGTAGGGGTGCAAGAGGGACAGGAGAAACTAGTGGACTGGGGACATCACTGAGCCGCTGCAGGTCTAAGGGGCAGTCTCTCTCCTGCTGGGGATGAGAGAAACTGGACTCGGGACAAGTCTCTCACCTGCTGGGGATGAGAGAAACTGGACTGGCTGGGGGCAGTCTCTCATCTGGTGGGGATGAGAGAAACTGATTGGGGGCAGTCTCCCGGAGACTGGGGACAGTCTCTCGCCTGCTGGGGATGAGAGAAACTGGACTGAGGGAAAGTCTCTCGCCTGCTGGGGACAAGAGAAACTGGACTGGGGGCAAGTCTCTCACATGTTGGGGACGAGAGACACTGGACTGGCTGGGGTCTGTCTCTCGGCTGCTGGGGACGAGAGAAACTGGACTAGAAGTGGTCAGGGGCATAGCCGTAGCCAATGAAGTCCGTGACTGGGGGCGGTCCCCTGCCTGTGGTGAGGCCAGGAGGGTGCCAGACACTCAACGGGTAGCCCTCAGGCACTCACAGAGGCGTTTTTTGTCACTTGATGGGGGAGGGTAACTCACCGCTCCTTTGGCGCGGGTGGTGGATGCTGGAGAGGTGTTCAGGGAGATGGAGGGCGCTGAGGAGCCCCTGCGTCCAGGGGGGCCGGGTGCTATAGGATTCCTGCTGCAGCTCGAATTCCTAGGGAAGAGCAGGCGACTGGGACATCCCAAACCAGGCGGAAACACCAATGAAAGGGTTCTTTTAGCTACCCAGCCCACTGGCTTGCAAAGGACACGAGAACTCCATCAGCGTGGTTTATTCCCTGTAAGACAAACAGACAGAGTGGTTGTCTCGAAAGAGAGAGAGCAGCAGCAAGGGGGGAGCTGAAGATAGACAGAATGGCTGTCTTGGAAAGGAGAGAGCAGCAGGGGCAGCAAGCGGGGGTGCTGCTTATATAGGAATTTAGGCCCTTGGTGAGCAGGATGGTGGCCTTGAGACTTCTGAGAAACAGAAACTATTGATAGGGAACCTAGAAACTGCTGTGGAGGACTTAGAAACCGCTGTAAGTGATAAGGAATTTTGCTACACTTGGGAGCAGCGGCTGTTCAAGGCTGTGTGTTAAAAGGAACTTCAAGGTTGTGTATTAAAGGGAATCTAACAGTGACTATACTCATAATGCCAGTAGCTGTACTTGTAATTCCAAAAACAACTAATAGAACAATACAGATGGGATTCCAATGAAGTCTAAGTAAAGGTGAGGTTAACAAGGCATGTGTGGGTAAAGGAATTGGAGTTTCAGGAGGGATATGTCAGTTTTTCAAATAACATAAGCCAGAGTGCAGAGGTCTGTCCATTTTGTAGGGAGGCAAAGGTAGGCACTTTTTCAGTATAGGAAATATGGCCCTAGAATGCTGGAAAGGCACCAGGATAGGAAACATTTTTAAGGTGTATTTAAAATCATTGGGTCACCCTAACAGTGGGAAAGAAGGGATGGCCAATAAAGGCAGTCATTCTTTGCTACATAATGGAGGAAAGACTGAAGAAGAGAGAACTATCTTTATAAAACTTGTTTCTTGCAGACTTTTCATGATGCACACAGAGTCTTCAAGCAACTTTCTTAATTCCTTTAGTTTTTTTAAACCTCTTTTAGCTGATTGTTCTATTTTAAAACAAAATCTTACTTTGCTTTTTCTTAACTTTTCACCATAGAAAAGAGGTCTTTCAAATAGAAATGGTTTTCTCTTTTTAATTGTGACCACTAGCAAAGGCTCAGATAAGAAGCAAACTGATGTTAAGAACCCCTAAGGCTAGGAGGGCATCAATTATTTGTTTTCTTGAAGACGTATTTTAGATCTTCCACAGGCTTGCAGATGCAAGAGGATAGTTGTGGATCTTTCTCTGTGGGTCTTTCTGTAGTGATGGTGTAGGGCTTGGCTTAGGAGTGATGGATCCAGCTGGGTATCCTAGGAACCTTAATGGCTGTGGGGTAGATATCAGCACAGTAAAAAGGCCCTTCCAAATGGGGGTCATTTGAGATCCAGGGCAATCATTTGTTACAGGTTTTGATGAGTGCCTGACATCTGGTTGGTAGAGAACTGACTGATCATTTTCTGTTCCAGGTAGCCCCTTGTGCCCAAAGGCCATTATAGCTTGTTGAAATTGTCCTAAAGAAATTATACATTGAGTTAGACTTGAGAACACAATTGATGGAAGCTGTCCCTTCTAAACTGGGGTATAGGGAATTCTGGCATTACTAAAGGCATGAGAAAATAAAATTTGTTCCCATAGGTAGCATGGGTGTGGTAAACTTCCTGATCATAGGGATCCTATTTAGTTCCATTATTTCGAAGAGAGGGATCTAGAGAAAGAGTTTACCACAGAGTAGGCAACTCCCATATCTTAGAAAACTTAGGATCCTATCAACCATGTCCAGAGCAGCCCTTGGCTTCATCCATTCTATTGCAGTGTTGGTTCTGGGAGCTGGCTTGAGTGGAGAGTCCTCTAGTTTAAAGCCATTAAGGACTGGAATTCCAACCTGATAGCCCTTCAACATTTGGAGCAGTCCTTCTCCTAGTGGCTGATTTTCCTGTGGTTGTGGCAGGGCATCTTGGGAGGTGGCCACTGTTCTGGGCATTCCTTTTTCCAATGGTCAGGCTTACCACAGAGACAACACTTTCTGGAAAGGGTCTGTCCTGAGCTACTGGAGTAGGCCAGTGGACTTGTAGAGTAGACCATAATTGAGCATGTCACTTCTCAGTGTGCCTCTCTGTTCTCTGGACTCACCCTTCTTCTAGGATTGGCCAGGTGGGAGTCTTGCTTGGTGATATACTGGTCCCTTTCTCCTGCTTATGTCTAAATAATAGTCTATTCTAACAGAAGGAAGGAAAAGTGAAGTGATTTTGGAAAGCTAAAAATGAAGAATGGTTTCTCTTTTAATTATTCCTACCCCTCCAACATCATCTTCTTTCACTTTATTCACTTTATTTCAGCCACACTGGTCTTCCAGTAGCATCTTGATGTTCTGTATTCTTTTTTACATCAAAGCTTTTGTACTTACTGTTCTCTTTGCCTGGTTATGTTCTCTGTCCTCTCTTCCACCCCCTTCTTTTTCATAATTGCTGCTTATCTTTTCTTTCTACCCAGAAGCCATGTTTTCAGTAAAATTGTCTCTACCTCTGGACAAGGCCAGGTATCCCCATAGTTTGCTCTCATTGTACTTTGTTCTTCTCATTTTAGCACATATAAAATTGTAGTTAACCAATTTGTGTTATTTTTAGTGTCTACCTTCCCTTGCTAGACTGTAAGCTCCATGAGAGCAAGAATCATTTTTGTTTCATTCATCTAAGGACCTAAAATTGTTTCTGGCACATGATTTACACCCAGAAAATATTACTTGAATGAGTGAATGGGTATCCTAAATGATTTTTGGGTTTTGTTACAAATAAATACTCAATGAAATATCTGTTGTATGGATTAATGAGTGAGTGATAGATAAAGGCTACAGGCATGATTTCTAAGTTGCCATGCACTTCCTTTAAACTGCACCTTATTTAGTCCCATATCTTTGAAGGATCTATAAAGCTATTAGTCTAATTCAGTATGACTTTCATTCTAGATATCTGATCTGTGCTTAGACAAATGGGATTCAAAAGAGAGAGGGATCTTTCTTGTTTATTGGTAAAACCAGAACACATATGAAACAAAAAACAATCCAAGATTGTATTTGATAAACAATATAATTTCATGATACTGTGTTCTGGACAAAATGACAAGCAATGTCATTTCTCATTAGATATTATTGACATGAATTTCTGGCCTATATTCTTATACTCTCCTTTTCACTTCTCTTCCTGATACTTGATTTGACAACTTTAGAAACAGAATTGTTTTGCCACCCATTCCCCACATATCTTGCTGTGAATATAAATAATGCATGTCCTTTCTGTTACCTTTATTGTTTTTGCAAGCCTTGGTGCATTCTGGACCTTTTCCTTTCTATTCCTCTGAACTATGGAGGGAGACACAGCTCCAGTTTCTTTTCATAGTAAAAAAGGAAAGGACAACACATGAACCTTCAGAGATAAAGAAAGGAGAGATGAAGTGATTTGTAGAAGGAAAATAATACTTATAGATTTGTTATAAAGGCTTAAATTTGTTAATAAATGTCAAGTGTTTGGAATACAGCCTGGAACATGATAAATATTTAATAATTGTTGCTATAACTATTTGGAAGGTGACTATGATGATGTTGGTATTAGTAAGGGCCCAAGCAGTAAAATAGATGCCACACTCATATTGAGTAAGTTGAGGAGAGTTTAATACCAGAGCTACTTATGAAGGTGTGATCAAGGGAAAAATAAACAAAAATGATAGTGTAATAATACCCTGGGGAAAATAACAGTAGGTGCTATTAGTACTCCTTGGCCTAAAGGGATAGAAGTAGGGAGTGATACCTGGAACTCAGAATGAGTAACTACAGCTATTTGAGAGGGTGACTTGACAGGACCTGTGATCTTTGGTTGAAGGAAGTAGCCAAACCAGAGCTACCTTGTAGGGTAAAAGCTGGGAGGATAAGTGCCTCAAACATGCTCTGTCCTTACAAACTCCTGCTGGTACCTCTCACTGGCCAGACCTCAACAAAAAGCAAGGGAAGAGTGGAGCCCGTTGAAGTATATATAAGCTAACCTCCAGGACACAAAGCATGGTGGAGAAGGTTGAGAGGTTATCTGGAAGACAAAAATCACTACAATCATTTATAGTCTTCTAAGTATAGAAGATAAGTTGTCAGGCATTTATGGCATGACTAACAAGTCACCTGTAGAAATACCTAGAGATTTCTGTGGAAAGATATGTATGTTAGTCCACAAATAAAACTCACCACTTTCCTCCAGCATTTAATTAATGACTCCAGCCTAGAATGCTGCCCTAATGGAAGCTTTTCATAGAGGAAGATAACCAATAAAGGTTATTTTTTTGACCTTTTTCATTAATAATAACTTAGACCTCTCTTAATGGCCATTGTGTCTTTTTATGGGAGCAGCTGTGTTGCTGATGTTTAAAAGATAACTTAGGAAGGTGTTATATAAAAGAAAGAAGAAGGTTGTTTCTTGAGCTGGTACTAGAAAAAAGACCTCAAGCTTAAGCAGTCAACCTGTGCTTCTTTTCCTCCACCACTACTTTTCCTGCTACTCCAGTCATCTATCACCAAGGAACAATAAGACTATATGCAATTAAGAGATAATTGCACTGGAAGAGTTCAGAGAACTCTCATTTGATGAACATCAGGGGATGTCTTATGAGAAAAATGACATTTCAACTAAATTTTGAATAATGGACGTAGGCTCTTAGAAAATTATAAAGCCAGTATTTTTATAGTTTTTGTTTGTATCCCCTCTTAATTCCTGATGATTTAAAAAAATAAATGCATGAAAGAGTTGGAGAAGGTGGCAATGTAGAAATAACATGAACACTCCTCCTCCCACCCACACACCAAATCTATACCATATACAGAGAAATTCCCTCTGAAGAAGAGCTGAGGTCTATATGAACACCTTTTATACAATTATGGGATACAGAACTGACATAAAAACAATAGAAGAGATGTAGACATGGCAACAGTGGGAGCCCCTAACCACAACACAGTGACCTGAAGTTGGGAGGGAGGTCACTGATGAAACAACACAGATTCACCTTCCCTGGGGCACAGAAAAAGAAATCTTTGGTTTAAAGTGCTTCTAGACTATAAATGAAGAAATCCTATTTGAAGAACTTAAGAACCTACTGTTTGTACAGTAACTGCTGGAAATATCTCTCCAGGATGAAAGGATTTGATGAGAGTTATTGTTCACATTCCCAAAATACATCATTAGCATGGCAGGGAGTAGGGTCCTGTCACAGACCAATCCCAGACTTAATGAGGTGGCCTCACAGCCCCCACCCATGCCAAATACTCCAACCAGAGATCCAGCAGACCCAACAAGGCAGCATCAGCACAGCACTCACCAAGATTTTATGTGCCCATGCCCCCAGCCATCTGCTGCCATCAGCACCACTCTGGCCACTACACATCCATGACTACCCAGAAATATGCCACAAGCCTGCTGCCTAGCAAACAGAATTGACACACCTGGTGTCCACCCAGGAGACCCTTCAGAGCATGCCCCTCCATCTGCAGCCACCCTGCCAGTATTGCCCACCCATGTGCCTACCCATACAAGTCCTTGACCATGCCCGAGGAGACTTGACTTTGGGACAACCCCAGCCCATGTTCACCCAGGCTCCAGCCATCAAACTCAAATAGCTAGGCACATGCACTCCACCCAGGGGACGTCCCTACACAAAGCATTCCTTTAAGACTGGGGAAGGTAGACCTTTTGCCTAATTCATAGAAACAGTCAAACAAAATGAGACTGGAGACTTGCTCTAAAATACACAAGACAAAACTTCAGAAAAAGAACTAAATGCAATGGAGTTAAGATATATACCTGACATTAAAGATGGCGGTGTGAGAGGTGAGACAGAGGCCTCCTCCTAAAACTGCATATAATATGAAAATATAATGAATACAACTAAGCCTGAAAGAGCAACAGTAAAGAAGGCTGTGCCAGAGTTGATACACCTGCAGAAAAGAACAGACCTCACAGAACAGGGTAACATACCAAAGCCATGATACAGTGGGACGAAAGCCCTTCCCCCACCCCAGATTACTGGTGGGAGGAAGACAAATGGAGCGGGGAGGGAGTGGAGGCCTAGGACTGCTAAACACCTAGCCCTGGAGATCTGCTCTAGGAGCACAAACCTACATTGCATGGTATTCTGGTGATTAGTGAAGTTGGAAAGCTAAGACAGGCAGAAAACCTGGAGAGACAGATTCCAGCCACTTGTGGAAAACAGGGGTCCATATCTGGCTGCTCTTGGACAATAGAAAAGTGGGCAGTCTGCGAAACTTTCGAACAGCGAGAAAGCTGCTAAAGGGGAAAAGATTACACAGAAGTTACTGCTCAGGAGAAAGGACAGGTAGACAAAATGGTCTGGGCACACTCCATCTAGCAGGTTGGGAACTTTCAGGAGCTTCAGGGGCTCCATCCCCTTGAGTGGATACGCAGCTCCAAGGCCCCCCACCATGATATGCAACATGCTGCGCCTTCCTCCCAGACAGCCTGCCCCTTGTTCACAAACTGACAGCCCCTGCTCTGGTGTCAGGCCAGCTAGGGGGAAGCTCCCCCTAGAGCAATTACAATCGCAAAGCATAGAAGCTTACACCTGTGTGTTCAGCCCACTGGTTCTGGCAGTGGAGACAGGCATAACAGCCAAGAAGTAAGAAACAGCTCTTTCCTTCCCCCAGGCAACAACACCGCTCCTCGGTGACCTCCGACATTGCTCTAGGGGCTGAGCAGCTCCAGAGAGTAGAATTTCTGGGCACTAGAGGGCGCCACATACAAATATGAAATGTCAAAGGAAACTGGTTCAAAGCAAAATCCTACATACACCAGAAAAAGTGTCAAATGAAACCAATCACATCAATCTTTCTGAAAGAGATTTCAAAATAAAAATCATAATCATGCTCTGGAGGTACAGAAAAATAAAAATTCAGGAAAAATTTCCTGTTGGAGATCCAATCATTAAGGAATACAATGGAGGATTTTAAAAGCATATTAGATATGGTGGAGGAGGCAATAAATGAAATACAAATGAGAGAAGAGGAATACAAAGAAGCTGAGACACAGAGAGAAAAAAGGATCTCTAAGAATGAAAGAATATTGAGAGAACTGTGTGACCAATCCAAACAGAACAATATTCATATTATAGAGGTACCAGAAGAAGAAGAGAGAGAGAAAAAGGGATAAAAAGTGTGTTTGAGTAGGTGATTGCTGAAGACTTCTCCAATCTGGGGAAGGGGATAGTCTCTCAGGCCATGGAGGTGCACAGATCTCCCAACACAAGGGACCCAAGGAACACAACATGACATATAATAATTAAAGTGGCAGAGATCAAGGATAAGAACAGACAATTAAAAGCAGCCAAAGAGAGAGAAAAAAATCACATACAAAGGAAAACCAATCAGGCTATCATCAGACTTCTCAGCAGAAACCTTACAGACCATAACGGAATGGCATGATATATTTAATGCAATGAAGCAGAAGGGCCTTAAACCAAGTATACTCTACCTGGCAAGATTATCATTTAAATTTGAAGGAAGGATTAAACAATTAGCAGATAAGCAAAAGCTGAGAGAAATAACCTCCCACAAACTCTCTACAGTGTATTTTGGAGGGACTGCTATAGAAGGAAGTGTTCCTAAGGTTAAAAAGCTGTCATCAAGGGTAATAAAACCACAGTAAAGAAAGTAGATCAATTAATTACTAAGCAAATGCAAAATTAAATCAACTATCCCCAAAGCCAGTCAAGGGATAGATAAAGAGAACAGAATATGATACCTAATATATAAAGAATGGAGGAGGAAGAAAAAGGAGGAGAACAAAAAGAACCTTTAGATTGTGTTTGTAATAGCATACGAAGTAAGTTAAATTAGACTGTTAGATAGTAAGGGAAGTGCCCTTGAACCTTTAGTAACCAAGAATCTAAACCCTGCAATGGCAATAAGTACATATCTATCGATAATCACCCTAAATGTAAACGGTCTGAATGCACCAATCAAAAGACATAGAGTTACTGAATGGATAAAAAAACAAGACCCATCTATATGCTGCTTACAAGAGACTCACTTAAAACCCAAAGACATACACAGACTGAAAGTAAAGGGGTGGAAAAAGATATTTCATGAAACTAATAGTGAGAAAAAAGCAGGAGTTGCAGTACTTGTATCAGACAAAGTAGACTTCAAAACAAAGTCACAAGAGACAAAGAAGGACATTACATAATGATAAAGGGGTCAATCCAACAAGAAGGTATAACCATTATAAATATCTATGCACCAAACACAGGAGCACCTACATATGTGAAACAAATACTAATAGAATTAAAAGGGGAAATAGAATGCAGTGCATTCGTTCTAGGAGACTTCAACACTCCACTCACTCCAAAGGACAGATCAACCAGACAGAAAATAAGTAAGGAGACAGAGGCAGTGAACAACACATTAGAACAGATGCACCTAACAGACATCTACAGAACTCTACACCAAACAGGAGCCGAATACACATTTTTCTCAAGAGTAAATAGAAAATTTTCAAGAATAAATCATATACTGGGCCACAAAAAGAGCCTTAGTTAATTCAAAAAGATTTAAATTGTCCCAACCACCTTCTCAGACAAGAAAGGTACGAAAGTAGAAACAAATTATGCAAAGAAAATGAAAAATCCCAAAACACGTGGAGGCTTCACAACATGCACCTAAAAACCAATGGATCAATAACCAAATAAAAACAGAGATCAAGCAATATATGGAGACAAATGACAACAATAATTCAACACTGTAAAATCTGTGGGAGGCAGCAAAGTCTGTGCTGAAAGGGAAATATATTCCAATACAGGCCTACCTCAGGAAAGAATAACCATGCCATATGAACAGTCTAAATTCACAATTAACAAAACTAGAAAAAAAAGAACAAATGAGGCCCAAAGTCAGTAGAAGGAGGGACATAATAAAGATTAGAGCAGAAATAAGAGGGACATAATAAAGATTAGAGCAGAAATAAGTAAAACCAAATAGAATAAAATAATAGAATCAATGAAAGCAAGAGCTGGTTCATTGAGAAAATAAATAAAATAGATAAACCCCTAGCCAGACTTATAAGAAAAATAGAGAGTATACACACTTAAACAGAATCAGAAATGGGAAAGAAAAAATCACTATGGAACCACAGAAATACAAAGAATTATTATAGGATATTATGAAAAATTATATGCTAACAAACTGGATAACCTAGAAGAAATGGACAACTTTCTAGAAAAATACAACCTTCCAAGGCTGACCCAGAAACAGAAAATCTGAACAGACCAATTACCAGCAATGAAATGAATTGGTAATAAAAAAACTACCTAAAAACAAACACCTGGACCAGATAGCTTCACCACTGAATTTTATCAAACATTTAGTGAAGACCTAATACCCATGCTCCTTATAGTTAACCAAAAAGTAGAAGGGGCAATACTTCCAAACTCATTCTATGAGGCCAGCATAACCCTAATACAACAACCATGCAAAGACACCACACAAAAAAATTACAGACCAATATCCCTGATGAACATAGATGCAAAAATACTCCACAAAATATTAGCAAACCAAAGAAAAAAATATATCAAAAAGATTATCCACCATGATCAAGTAGGATGATACAATATTAGAAAACCCATTAACATCATTCCCCATATCAACCAAAAGAAGGACAAAAACCACATGATCATTCCCAGATGCTGAAAAATCATTCGAGAAAATTCAACATCCATTCTTGATAAAAACTGTCAACAAGTACCTCAACATAATAAAGGCCATATATGGCAAACCCATAGCCAACATCATACTTAACAGCAAGAAGCTGAAAGCCTTTTAAGATGGGGAACAAGACAAGGATGCTCACTCTCTTCACTTTTATTCAGCGTAGTTCTGGAAGTCCTCGCCACGGAAATCAGACAACACAAAGAAATAAAAGGGCACCAGATTGGTAAAGAGGAAGTTAAACTATCACTGTTTGCAGATGACATGATATTGTACATAAAAATCATAAAGAATCGACTGCAAAACTAATCGATCTAATATCTGAATTTAGCAAAATTGCAGGATAAAAAATTAATACACAGAAATCTGTTGCATTCCTATACACTAATGATGAACTAGCAGAAAGAGAAATCAGGAGAATAATTCCATTCACAATTGCATCAAAATGAATAAAATACCTAGGAATAAACCTAACCAAGGAAGTGAAAGACCTATACTCTGAAAACTCCAAGACACTCATGAGAGAAATTAAAAGATACCAATAAATGGAAACACATTCCATGCTCATGGATAGGAAGAATTAATATTGTCAAAATGGCTATCTTGCCTAAAGCAATCTACAGATTCAGTGCAATTCCTATCAGAATACCAAAAGCATTCTTCAATGAACGAGAGCAAATCTTTCTAAAATTCATTTTGAACCACAAAAGACTGCGAATACCCAAAGCAATTCTGAGAAGGAAGAGTAAAGTTGCAGGGATTATGCTCCTGAACTTCAAGCTCTACTACAAAGTCACAGTAATCAAGACAATTTGGTACTGGCACAAGAATAGACCCATAGACCAATGGAAAGCTAGAGAGCCCTGATGTAAACCCAACCATATATGGTCAATTAATATAAGATAAAGGAGTCATGGACATATAATGGGTGTGTCCATCTTCAACAACTGGTGTTGGCAAAACTGGACAGGTACATGCAAGAGAATGAAACTGGATTAATGTTTAACCCCATACAGAAAAGTAAACTCAAAATGGATCAAAGACCAGAATGTAAGTCATGAAACCATAAAACTCTTAGAGGACAACATAGGAAAAAATCTCTTGAATATAAACATGAGCAACTTCTTCCTGAAGGCATCTCCTCCAGCAAGGGAAACAAAAGCAAAAATTAACACGTGGGACTACATCAAATTAAAAAGATTCTGTACAGCAAAGGACATCATCAGAAAAGAAAGGTATCCTACAGTATGGGAGAATATATTTGTAAACGACATATCTGACAAGGGGTTAACATTCAAAATATATAAAGAACTCAGAAGTCTCAATACCCAAAAAGCAAATAATGCGATTAAAATGTGGGCAGAGCATATGAAGAGCCAATTCTCCAAAGAAGAAATTCAGATGGCCAACAGGCACATAAAAAGATGCTCCACATCACTAATTATCAGGGAAATGCAAATACAAATGACAGTGAGATATCACCTCACACCAGTTAGGATGACCAGCATCGAAAAGACTAAGAGCAACAAATGCTGGTGAGGATTCGGAGAATGTGGGACCCTCCTACACTGCTGGTGGGAATGTAAGCTAGTTCAACCATTGTGGAAAGCAATATGCAGGTTCCTCAAAAAACTAAAAATAGAAATACCATTTGTCCTGGGAATCCCACTCCTAGGAATGTACCCAAAGAATATAAGTTGTCATATTAAAAAAGACATATGCACCCCTACGTTTATTGCAGAACTGTTTACAATAGCCAAGATATGGAAGCAACCTAAGTGTCCATCAGTAGATGAATGGATAAAGAATATGTAATACATATACACAATGGAATACTATTCAGCCATAAGAAAGAAACAAATCCTTCCATTTATAACAACATGGATGAAGCTGGAAGATATGCTCAGTGAAGTAAGCCAGGTGGAGAAAGACAAGTGCCAAATGATTTTCCTCATTTGTGGAGTATAACAACGAATTGAAACTGAAGGAAGAAAACAGCAGCAGATTCACATACTCCAAGATGGGACTAGCAGTTACCAAATGGGAGTGGTGTTGGAGGGTGGGTAGGGAGGGAGGGAAAAGGGAATTGAGGGATATTATTTTTGTGTACATTTTGTGGGGTGTCACGGGGAAGACAGTCTGTAGCACAGAGAAGGCAAATAGTGAATCTGTAGCATCTTACTACACTGATAGACAGTGACTGCAATGGGGTATGGGGGTACTCGATAATATGGGTGAATGTTGTACCTACATTGTTTTTTTTGTGAAACCTTCATAAAAGTGTATATCAGTAATACCTTAGAAAAAGATATATACTTGATAAATAATTCAAAGTAGTGGTTTTAAAGATGCTCACTGGACTTGAGAGAGGAATGGATGAACCCAAGGGTGCATCAACAAAGTGATGTCAATATATAAAAGAATCAGAGAGCAACACAATAAATTAAATTCAAAAATACACTGCAGACAAGCAAGAGCAGATTAGAGGGTACAGAAAAATGGATCAGAAGTATTGATGACAGAATAATGGAAAACAACATAAACATCAGAAAGAAAAATAAAAACTATAAATTAAGGGACCTATGGACAACATGAAACTATATTTTATTGAAATAGAGTTGATATACAATAGTATATAAGTTTCCAAGACACAACACAGTGATTAGATATATACCTGCATTATTAATGCTTACCCTAATTAGTATAGTTACTACCTGCCAACATAGAGAAATGTGACAGAATTCACTATATTCTCCATGCCGTACTTTAATCCCCATAGATTATTTATATTATGATTGAGATTTTGTGTCTCCTTATTCCCTTTACCTACTTCAACCATCCACCAACTGATCACCCTTGTAACCAGCAGTCCACTCTCAGTGTCTATGAGTCTACATCTCTTTTGTTGGGGATTTTTTGGATTCCACATATAAGAGAAATTATATGATATTTGTCATTCTCTGCATGGCTTTTTTCACTGAGAATATGGCCTACCCCCATATAGGTTGTTTCAAGTCACAAAATTTCTTTCTTTTTATGGCTGAATTATATTACATTGTGTATATGTACCACTTTTTTATACATTCATCTATTGATGGACACCTTGGTTGATCTCCCATCTTGGCTGTTGTAAATAATGTGGCAATAAACATAAAGCTGCATATATCTTTTTGAATCAGTTGTTTAGTTTTTTGGGTAAATTTCCAGAAGTGGAATTGTTGAGTAATATGGTATTTCTATTTTTAGTCTTTTGAGGAAATTCCATACTGCTTTCAACAGTAGCTACACCAACTTACATTCCCACCAACAATGTAGGAGTGTTCCCTTTTCTCAACATCCTTGCCAACATCTGTTATTTCTTGTCCTTTGGATAGTGGCAGTTCTAACTGGTGTGAGGTGATATGTCATTGTGGTTTTGATTTGCATTTCCCTGATGATTAGCAGTGTAAATAATCTTTTCATGTGACTGATGGCAACCTGTATGTCTTCTTTGAAAAAATGTTTATTCAGGTCCATTGCCAATTTTGTAACTGGATTATTTATTTTATTGGTGTTGAGTTATATGAGTTCTTCATGTATTTCTGTTATTACCCCCTTATCGGATATATCCATTGAAAATATATTCTGCCATACAGTAGGCTTACTTTTTATTTTGCTGATGTTTTCCTTTGCTGTGCACATTTCTTTGTTTGATGTAGTCCAATTTATTTTTAGTTTTCTTTGCCATGCTCAGGGAGATGTACTGAGAAAAATGTACTGATGTTGAAGAGATTCCTGTTTGTTTTATTCTATTTTATGGTTTCATGTCTTATATTTAGGTCTTTAATCCATTTTGACTTTCCTTTTTTATTGAAATATAGTTGGAATACAATATTATACTGACTTCAAGAATACAACATAGTTTTTCAACAGTTATATACATTAAATCTTCACCCAAACTTGTGTAATTACTATCTGTAAACATAGAAAGATGTTACAGAGCTATTGTATTCACTATAATTTATATGCTATAATTTCACCCCATGACTAATTTATAGTATGATTGAAGTTTTGTGCCTCTTTACCTCCTTCACCTATTTCACCCACCCACACCAACCCGTCCCTGATGGAAACCATCAGTCACTTCTGTGTCTATGAGGCTACTTCTGTTTTGTTCAT
The DNA here is from genome assembly GCA_032199065.1 of Smutsia gigantea. Lineage (NCBI taxonomy): Eukaryota > Metazoa > Chordata > Mammalia > Pholidota > Manidae > Smutsia > Smutsia gigantea. The sequence continues at coordinate 26,505 of JAVSCE010016957.1, read as the reverse complement.
TTTGTTTTTTTTTACATTCCATATAAAAGTGAAGTTTTTCTTTCTCTTTAAAACCCAAGCTACCTCTCCCCTTCTTTTTTTAATAACTTATTTTGGTATCATTAATCTACAATTACATGTGCAATATTATGGTGATTAAACTACCCCCTTCATCAGGCCCCCCCCACCAACCCCATTACAGTCACTGTCCATCAGCATAGAAAAGCGAAGTTTTATGGTGCTTCTCTTTCTTTGCCTGCCTTATTTCACTCAGCATAATACCCTCTTGATCCATCCATGCTGTTGCAAATGTCAGGATTTCCTTCTTTTTTATTACTGAAAAATATTCCATTGTATGTATGTACCAACTCTCCTTTATCCATTCATGTATTGATAGACACTTTGGTTGCTTCCATATCTTGTCTATTGTAAATAATACATCAATAAACATAGAAGTCCATATATCTTTCAGAATCAGACATTCTGTCCTCTTTGGTAAATTTCTAGAACTGGAAATACTAGGTCATATGGTATTTATATTTTTAGTTTTTTGAGGACCCTTCCTATAGTTTTCCAAAATGGCTGCACCAATTTACATTCCTACCAACAGTGTAGGAGGGATCCCTTTTCTCCACATCTTCGTCAGCACTTGTTATTTCTTCTCTTCTGGATAGTGGTCATTCTCACTGGTGTGAGGTGATATCTCATTGCACTTTTGATTTGTATTTCCTTGATGATTAGCAATGTGGACCATCTTTCATGTGTGCGTTGGCCATCTGTATGTCTTCTTTCAAAAAATGTCTACGAATGTCCTCTGTCCATTTTTTAATTGGATTATTTGTTGGTTTTTTTGGGGGGTTGTGGGTATATGAATTCTTTATATATTTTAGATGTTAACACCTGATCAGATACATCTTTTAAAAATATATACTCCCATATTATACCTTACCTTTTTGTTATGATGATGGTGTCCTTTGCTCTATAGAAGTTTTTAGTTTGATGTAGTCCCCCTTTTTTATTTTTGCTTTTGTTTCCCTTGCCCAGGGAGATGTGTCCAGAAAAAGTGTTTCATTCTTATGTTCAAGAGATTTTTACCTGTGTTTTCTTCTACGAACTTTATGGTTTCATATCTTATATTTAGATCTTTATTCCATTTCAAGATTACTTTTTTGTATTATGTTAGATATCATTTCATTTTATTGCATGTAGCTGTCCATTGTTCCCAAGACTATTTACTGAAGAGACTGTGTGTTCTCCATTGTTTCTTGCATCCTTTGTCATATATTAACTGACTATATAAACATGAATTTATATCTAAGCTCTCTATTGTGTTCCATTTATATCTGTGCACATTCTTGTGGCAGTACCATACTGTTTTAAGTACTGTAGCTTTGTTGTGTTGCTTGAAATCAGGAAGTACAATACCCCAACTTTGTACTTGTTTCTCAAGATTGCTTTGTCTGTTAAGGGACTTTGTGGCTTCATTCATATTTTAGGATTCTTTGCTTTAGTTTCCTGAAAAATACCATTGGTGTTTTGATGGGGATTGCACTGAATCTTTAAATAGCTTTGGACTGGATGGCCATTTTGACAACAGTAGCTCTCCTTATATATAATCATAGCATAGCCTTCCATTTATTTGTTTCTTCTTCAATTTCTTTCATCAATGTCTTGATAGATTTAGAATACAGATTTTTCAGTTCCTTGTTTAGGTGTATCCAAAGGCATTTTGTGTTTTTTGGATGCAACTGTAATGGAATAACTATTGATTTTCCATTCTACTAGTTCATTTTTAGTACATAGGAATGCAAAACATCTCTGTATATTGATTTTGTATCCTACTACTTTACTGAACCCATTTATTTGTTCTATTAGTTTTCTGTTGTGGACTTTAGGGTTTTAATATATAGTATTGTATCTGCAAATAGTGACAGTTTTATGACTTCCTTACCAATTTAGACATCTTTCATACCTTTATCTTATCTCATTGCTGTAGGTAGGACTTTCAGTACTATGTTGAATGAAAGTGGTGAGAGGGGCATCCTTGTCTTTTACCTGATATTATAAAAGAGCTTTCAGATTTTCACCTTTGAATATGAGGTTAGCTGTGTGTTTGTCTTGTATGGACTTTATTATGTTGAGGTATGTTCCCTGTATACACATTTGTTGAGAGTTTTTATCATGAATGGATGTTGAATGTTGTGAAATACTTTTTCAGCATCTGTTGAGATGATCATATGGTTTTATCCTTCCTTCTGTTAATATGGTGCATAACATTGACTGACATCAATGTTGTACCATCTTTGCATCCCTGGAATAAAACCCAGTTGGTCATGATGTATGATCCTTTTGATATGTTTTTCAATTTTGCTTGCTAATACTCTATTGAGGAGTTTTAAATCTATGTTCATGAGGGATATTGGTCTTTAACATTATGTTTTGTAGTGCCTTTTTCTCATTTTGGTGTTAGAGTAATGCTGGCCTTGTTGAGTAAGTTTGGAAGAATTCCTTCCTCTTCTATTTTTTGATTACATAAACAAGGATATTATTAGTTTAAGTCTTTGGTAAAATTCACATGTGATGCCATTTAGTTCAGGAGTTTTCTTTTTTGGGAGTTATGTGTTTATCAGTTCAATCAGTTACAAGTAATTTGAGATTTTTTATTTTAGTAATGTTCAGATTTTCTGTTTCTTGGATTGGTTTTGGAAGAGTTTATGTTCCTAGGAATTTGTCCATTTCTTTTAGGTTGTCCATTTTATTGGCATATAATTTTACATAGACTTCTCTTATAATTATTTGAATTTCTGTTGTGTCAATTGTAACTTCTTTTGCATTTCTTTTTGTTTTTTTGTGTCCTTTTTTTCTTGTAAGTTTCACTAAAGGTTTGTCTTTTTTGTTTAACCTCTTGAAGAATCAGCTCTTGATTTCATTGTTTTTCTTCTATTGTTTATTAGTCTCTATTTTACTTATTTCTGCTCCAATTTATTATGTTCCTCTTTGTACTAACTTTGGATTTTTTTCTTTTTCTATTTCCTTCAGTTGTAAGGTTATTTATTTGGGATTCTTTTTGTTCCTTGAGGTAGGCCTCTTTTTAATTGAACTTCCCTCTTAGAATCACTTTTGCTGCCCCCCTCCACATGGTTTGAATTATTGTGTTTCATTTTGTTTTGTCTTCACATATTATTTGAATTCCTCTTTTTCTTGTTCTTTAATCCATTGTTTATTTTAGACAGGTGTTCTTTAGCCTCCATGTGTTTGTGTTTTTCCTCTTTTTTTTCTGGTTTCATAACATTGTGGTCTGTGAAGTTGCTTCACACAAGTTTCAATCTTATTAAATTTATTGAGACTCCTTTTATTACCTAATATGTGATCTATTCTGGAGAACATTTCATGTGCACTTGAAAATGTGTATTCTGCTGCTTTTGGGTGGAATATTCTATACATATCTCTTAAGTTTCTTACATTCATCTGGTCTAATGTGTCATTCAGTGTAACTTTTACTTATTTATTTTCTGTCTGTATGATCTCTCCATTAATAATGTAAGTGGGGTGTTAAAGTGCTAATAAGCTTCTGTCAATTTTTTTTTCAGTTCAGTTAATATTGGCTTTATATACTTATGTGCTCCTATCTTGGGTGCAGATAAATTTGCAATTCTTATATCCTCTTTTTGGCCTGATCACTTTATCATTATGTAATGTCCTTTGTCTCTTGTTATTTTCTTTCTTCTGAAATCTATTTTGTCTTATATAAATATTGGTGTTCCTGCTTTCTTCTCCCATTTATTTGCATGAAATATCTTTTTCCATTCCTTCCCCTTCAGCCTGTGTATGTCTTTATGTCTGAGATGAATTTCTTGTAGGCAGCATATATTTATGTCTTCTAACTTTATATAGTCAGGTATACTATGACTTTTTATTGGTGGATTTCATCCATTGGCATTTGAAGAAATTAGTGATAGGAATGTACTTATTGCCATTTTGGTCATTGTTTTCTGTTTTTTTAGTTCCACTCTTCTGTTCTGATGTAATGGTTTTCTTTATTGTTATGCTTGGATTCCTTTCTTTTTATTTTTCATGTATGTATGACAGACTCTAGGATTGTGACTATCATAAGGTTCTTTTATAACTTCCTATATATCTAACAATCTGTACTGGGTTGGCGTTCACTCAATTATGAACTATTCTAAAGTACTTCTTTTTAATCCTTTTTTCTGCTCCATATTTGTGTATATGATGTCATAATGTACATATTTTCATATGTCCCTTAGCTAATGTTTTGTATATTTTAATACCTTTGTCTTAACTTTCTACTTTCCTTGTGATTGGTCTCCTATCTTTACTTCAGGTTTATATTCACAGATGTAAAACATACTTGTAATGCCAATTTAGTGATGGAAAATTCTTTTAATCTTCATTTATCTGGGAAACATTTAATATTTCCTTCAACTCTGAATGATAATCTTGCTGAGAAGAGGATTGTTGATTGTAGATTTTTTCACTTTCAGTACTTGGAATATTTTATGCCACTCCCTTCTGGACTGTAAAATTTTTTCTGATAGCCTGATGGAGTTTCCCTCACAGGTAATATTCTGCTTTTCTATTGCTTCTTTTAAGATTTTTTCTTTGTGTCTAATGTTTGCCATTTCAATTACTATGTGTCTTGGTGTGGACCTCCTTGGGATCATCTTTTTAGGGGCTTTGTGTACTTCAGGGGCATGGATGTCTGTTTGCTTCTTAAGGTTGGTGAAGTTTTCAGATATTATTTCTTCTCAAATAGTCTTTTGATCACTTTGTATTTCTCTTCTCTTCCTGGGACACTACCCCCAGTTATGTGAATATTGTTTCATTTGAAGTTGGTGCAGAAGTCTCTTAGCATCTTCTTTTTTAAAAAATTATATTTTCTCTGTGTTCCTCAGCCTGGTTACTCTACAGTTTTCTATCTTCCATCATGGTGATCTGTTCTGCCTCCTGCAGCCTATTGGTCATTCCATGCATTATATATTTAATTCCAGTTTTTGTATTTTTCATCTCTGAATGGGCTTTTTTCATATTTCTCTTTCTTGAAATTCTCTTTGAGATCCTGAATTGCTTTCTTCAGGTCACTGAGCATCTTTATGACCATTCCTTTGAATTATCTTGTAAATTTCTCATCTCCACTTCATTTAGCATTTTTTCTGGTGTTTTATTTTATCCTTTTGTTTAGAATAGATTTCTCTGCCTCCTTAGTTTGTCTGGGTATCCGTGTTTCTTCCTTCATTTTAGGTAGATCTTCTAGGTGTGTGGATCAGTGGTTACTGCCAGACATACAGAAAGGTGGTTACCCACAGCTGACCAACAGCAGCTAAAGCTCAGCTGCAACAGAGAACTGGGCTCTGGTGAGCAGAGGTTGTTCAGCTTCTGAGCACCACAGATCTATTACATAATGTCACTATCAAGATGAGGAGTGAGCTTACTGAGGAGAAAGGGCACGTGGATGAAGCTTTCTGAGACTTCCCTTAGAACAACTGGTCATGCACTTGTGCTAGACACTCAGAAATGATTCATCACCATCACTAGAATCTCATCCCCACACAGTCACATGCCTGTGCCCCCTGTTCGGCCCACTTGGCTCAGCAGTGATATGAATTTGCTGCCTTGCAAGTGGAGGGCAGACCACAATTTCCCAGTATTCCCAGATCTCCCTCAATCCAACTCATCAGGCATTTTCAGGAGCTAGATCTGAAAAATCTCCAGCTCCCTTATTGGTTGTCTCAGCCCTGCAGCATCACTCCCCTGCATATCCACCATGACTAGCAAACTCAGTAATGCTACTGAATGGCAGGCAAAGGATGGAACTGCCCACAGTGAATCCCAGTTGGAGTGTCTCACATCACACAAAAGGTGCATAGGGGCAAGCTGTGGTGATCAGTCACTGCCAGCGCCAGGCAGAAATGCAGGAACTTCCAGCCACCCAGCAACTGAAATTATGGCTCAACCACAAAAGAGAACCAGGCACTGGTGAGCAAAGGTCTTGAGCTTCTCATCACCACAGGACACCTATTTCATAAAGCCATTAATTTGAAGACCAGGATGTATACTTGATCTATCTAAAACAAAAGAAGAAACACAGAAACCCAAACTGAAGAGGCAGAGGAATATATTCCAAACAAAAGAACAAGATAAAACATCAGAAAAAGGGCTAAATGAAACAGAGCTTAGCAATATTCCTTATAAATAATTCAAAGTAACAGTCATACAGATGTTCACAGAACTGGGGAAAATAATTGATGATCTCACTGAGAAATTCAACATAGAAAATTTGTAAAAGAGAGCTGAAGATAGAGTGAATGAAATGAAAAATACAATAGAGAGAATGATTAGTACACTGCTAGAATTAGTGGAAAGAATTAGTGTGATGGAAGATATAGGAGAGCAGAGTAACCAAGATGAAGAACAGGGAGAAAAAATAATTTCTAAAAATGAGAAAATGCTGAGAGTATGTGAAAACTCCAAATAAAACAGTATTTGCATAACAGGTCTCAGAAGGAGAGAGAGAGAGAGACAAAGGAGTCAAAAGTCTTTTTGAAGTAAAAATAGCTGAAAATTTCCTTAATCTGGGGAAGGAAATAGACACTCAGGCCATAGAAGCACTGAGAGTCCATAACAACAGGAACTCCGGAAGAAAACACCAAGGTATACAGTAGCTAAAATGGCAATAATTGAACATAGACAATTTTACTATTAGCAAGAGAATGGCAGATATTTATCTATAAGGGCAACTACAAAAGGTTATCTGCAGAATTCTCAGTAAAAACTTTACAGACCAGGAGGGAGAAGCTAGAATATTTAATGTATTGAAAGGGAAGAACCCACATCTGAGAATTTTCTATCCAGCATGGTTATTATTTAGAAATGATGGCAATATTAAGAGTTTCCCAGAAAAGTAAAGAATTCACCACCACTAACCCAGCCTTACAGGATATGTTAAAGGAATTTCCATTAATGGAAATATTCTTATGTCTAAATATTTTCCTCAGTGAATATAAACCTATAGTAAATGTAGTAGATCAATTTCTAGGGAAGTAGGAAGTTTTTTTAAAAAAATAAAAGCATTAGTACTAACTATACAAAAAAGTCATCAAGGGATACACAAAAAATGTATTTTATGACACATAAACTGTGGAGGAGGAAGACAAATTAAGAAGTAGTTCTTTTGAATGTGTTTAAAATTGAGTGACTAATATAATATTGACTGCTGTATATAGGAAACCATTATCTCAGTGGAAACCACAAACTCAAAGCCTATACCAATACACAAAAAATTTTAAAGAGAAATTCAAGCATAACACTAAAGAAAACCATCGAATCAAGAGAAGAGTATAAGAGAGGAAGACAGGAACATAAAGTAACTACAAAAGCCACCATAAAACAATAAAATGGCAGTAAGTACATACTTAACAATAATTATCTTAAATGTAAATGTATTAAATGCACCAATAAAAATATAGGGTGTCAGAATGGATAAAGAAACAGCACTCATCTATATGCTGCCGATAAGAGACTCAGTTCAGACCTAAAGACATACTTAGACTAAAAGTTAAAGAATAGAAAAAGATATTTCATTCAAATAAAAGGAAGAGAAAAGCTGGAGTAGCAGAACATATCAGAAAAAAATAGATTTCAAAACAAAGAAAGTAAAGTGAGAGAAAGAAGGACATTATATAATGGTAAAGGGATCAGTCCTACAAGAGGATATAACAATTGCAAATATCTATGTACCCTATATTAGAGCACTTGAATATATATAACTAATGGTAACAGACCAATGGGGAAAAATAGATAGCAATACAATGATATAAGGGGATTTAAACACCACTCTCTTACATCAATGTACAGATCAGGCAGATAGAAAATAAATAAGGACACAGAGGCATTGAATGACACATTAGACCAGATGGACTTAACAGATAAATATAGAACATTCCAATGAAAAGCAGCAGGATATACATTTTTCTCAAGTGCGCATTCTCCAGAATACATAACACGTTAGGACACAAAAAAAGCCTCAATAACTTAAAAAGATAGAAACTGTATCAAGCAAGATTTCAGATCACAATGGTATGAAACTAGAAATGAATTAATCAAGAAAACAAAAGAAAACCCACAAACACATGGAGACTCAACAACATGCTCCTATTTATTCAGTGTATCAAGGAACAAATCAAAGAGGAAATCAAACAATATATGGACAAAAGAAAACAGAAACACAACAGTTCAAAATATGTCAGATGCTGCAAAAGTATTTTTAAGTGGGAAGTACAAAGCAATACAAGGCTACCTCAAGACACAAGAACAATCCCAAATAAACAGTCTAAACTGGCAACTAAAGGATGTAGAAAAATGAAAACAAAAGTTAGTGGAGGGGGCAATATAATAAAGATTAGAACAGAAACAAATAAAATAGAGAATAAGGAAACAATATGAAAAATCAATAGTCCCCAGACCTGGCTCATTGGGAAGATAAACAAAATAGGCAATCCCCTAGTTGGACTTATCAAAGAAAATGTGATGACAGAAACAAAATCAAAAACAAAAAAGGAGACTTTACAACTGACTACACAGAAATACAAACAATTATAAAAATTTTATGAAAAATTATATGCCAATAAATTGGGTGACCCTGAGGAAATGGACAAACTCCTAGCAAAGTGCAATCTTCCAAGACTGATCCACGAAGAAACAGAAAATCTGAACAGACCTATTATCAGTAACAAAATTGAATTGGCAATAAAAAAACTGCCAACAACCAAAATTCTAGGCCCATATGGCTTCACAGTTGAATACTACCAAACTTTAAAAGAAGAGCTCATTCCCATCCATCTTAAAAGTATTCTAAAAATGTAGAAGAGGATAGAGGAAAAGATGGCTGTGTGAGTAGGGTGGCAGAAATCTCCTCCCAAAACCATATATATTTTGAAAATACAGAAAATATAACTATTCCTGAAACAGTGACTGGAAGATATAGTACACCAGCCAGTCTACATCTGTGAGAACCCAACATCTCACAGAAAAGGGTAAGATACAAAGCCGTGACCCAGTGGGACCAAGCAATTTCCCACCCCAGCTCACCGTTGTGAGGAAAAGAATCAGAGTGGAGAGGGAGTGGAAGCACAGGACTGCTAAATAACAAGCCCTAGTAATCTTCCCCAGGAGCGCAGACACACATTGCATTGTGCTCTGGATCTTAGAAGAGTGGAAAAGCAAAATCTGAGACTAAGACTGCGAACAGGTTCTGACAGCTGGCTGCCCTGGAACAAAAGAAAAGCAGGTGCTTTAAAAGTCTTAAAGGGACAAGGATTTAACAGGTGGACAAAATTGTCCAGGCACACTCAGCCCAGCAGGCTGAGAACTTTAAGGGACTTCAGGTACCCTATCCCCCTGGTTGGCAACACAACTCTGACGCCCCTCATAGTGATAAGCAGCCTGCCGTTCCTTCCTCCCTGCTGGCACCTGAAAGCAAACCAGCTGTACCAAGCATTGCTGCAGACCAGCTGGAGAGCAGCATCGACTACAGCAACCACCCAGCTTAACCCAGAGGTTTCTCCCTGCACGCAGCTGACCGACTGAGACCCAGAGGTTGCTCCCTGCGTGTAGTTGACTGGAACAGACAGTGGAGAGAGGCCTGACGACCGGGAGGCATGAAGGGGCCTTGTTCTCATGACAGAACCCACGCCACTCACCTGCAAACCATGCCAGTGCCCTAGGCCAATCTGATGGCCACTCTGCCCATGGGAGTTTAGGGGATTTACCCAGAGGAAGCTCCCTGCACATGGTTGACCAGCACAGACAGCAGAGACCAGGAGACATGAAGGGTCTCTGTTCTTGTGGCAGAAAATGTGCTGATTGCCTGCAAACCCTGCCAGTGCCCTAGGCCATCTCGAGGGCCACCAGCCCATGGCAGCTTAGGCGATTAACCCAGAGGCTGCTTCCTGTGTATGGTTTCCCGGCACAGACAGCAGAGGTGGGCACAGAGACCGGGAGCCAAGAAAAGACTGTCCTTACAGCAGACACATGCGCTGCTGGCCTGCAACCCCCGACAGTGCCATAGGCCATCCCGAGGGCCGCCCCACCAACAGCAGCCTGGGAATTAACCCAGACATTGCTCACTTTGTGCAGTGAACTGGCACAGACAGTGGATACAGGCAAGGTGACCAGCAAGCAGGAAAGGACTTTGTTCTCCTAGCTGACACACATGCCACTCACTGGCAGCCACTCCCATTGCCAGAAAAAGGCAGAAGAACCTTGTTCAATCCAAAATCCCTCAAGCACCAGAAAGAGGGCTTGGTGAGACTGAAATCACCAACCTTCCTGAAAAAGAATTCAAAATAAAAGTCATAAGCATGCTGATGAACCTTCAGAGAAATATGCAAGGGCTAAGGGATGAAGTCCGGAGGAAGATAACAGAAATGAAACAATTGATAGGAGGTCTTAAGAGCAGACTGGACGAGGTGCAGCAGACTGATAATGGAATCAAAATCAGAGAACAAGAATACAGAGAAGCTTAGGAAGAGAGAAAAAAGGATCTCCAGAAATGAAAGAATATTAAGGGAACTGTGTGACCAATCCAAATGGACCAATATTGGCATTATAGGGGTACCAGAAGAATAAGAGAGACAAAAAGGGGTAGAAAGTGTCTTTGAAGAAATAATTTTAAAAACTGCCAATCTGGAGAGGGAAATAGTCTCTCGGGCCATGGAAGTACACAGATCTCCCAACACAAGAGACCCAAGGAAGACAACACCAATACATATAATAGTTAAAATGGAAAAGATCAAAGACAAGGACAGAGCATTAAAAGCAGCCAGAGAGAGAAAAAAGATCACCTACAAAGGAAAACCCATCAGGCTATCATCAGACTTCTCAGCAGAAATATTACAGGCCAGAAGGGAATGGCATGATATATTCAATGCAATGAAACAGAAGGGCCTCAAACCAAGAATACTCTATCCAGAAAGATTATCATTTAAATTTGAAAGAAGGATTGAACAGGTCCCACATAAGCAAAAGTTAAAGGAATTTATTGCCCACAAACCATCTCTACAGTGTATTTTTAAGGGACTGCTCTTGATGGAAGTATGCCTAAGCCTAAATAGCTGTCACCAGAGAAAATAAAACCACAGCAAAGGAAGTAACCCAACCAAATACTAACTAACTGCAAAATAAAATCAGCTACCAACAAAGTCAGTCAAGGGAAACACAAAGAGTACAGAATAAAACACCTTACATATAAAGAGTGGAGGAGGAAGAAATAAAGGGAGAGAAATAAAGAATCATCAGACTGTATTTATCATAGGGTAATAAGTGAGTTAAGTTAGATAGATAGTAAAGATGTCCTTGAAACTTTGGTAACCACGAATCCAAAGCCTGTAATGCCATTAAGTACATATCTATCAATAATTACCCTAAATGTAAATGGAATAAATGCACCAATCAAAAGACACAGTTACAGGATGGCTATAAAAGCAAGACCCATCTATATGCTGCATACAAGAGACTCACTTCAAAATGCAAAGAAATACACAGACTAAAATTGAGGGGATGGAAAAAGATATTTCATGCAAACAATAGGGAGAAAAAAGCAGGTGTTGCAGTACTTGTATCAGAGAAAATAGACTTCAGAACAAAGAAAGTAACAAGAGTGATAAAGACATTACATGGTGATAAAGGGGTCAGTCCAACAAGAGGATATAACCATTATAAATATCTATGCACCCAACACAGGAGCACTGACATATGTGAAACAAATACTAACAAATTTAAAGGAGGAAATAGCATGTAATACATTCATTTTAGGGGACTTCAACACACCACTCACTCCAAAGGACAGATCAACCAGACAGAAAATAAGTAGGGACACAGAAGCACTGAACAGCGCCTTAGAACAAATGAACCTAACAGACATCTATAGAACATTCCACACAAAAGCAGCATTATACACATTCTACTTAAGTCAACATGGAACATTTCCCATAATAAACCACGTGATAGGCCACAAAAAGAGCCTCAGCAAATTCAAAAAGATTGAAATTGTACCAACCAACTCAGATCACAAGATATCAAATTAGAAATAAATTTTACAAAGAAAAACAAAAGGCTTACAAACACATGGAAGCTTAACAACATGCTTCTAAATAATCAATGGATCAATGACCAAATACCAAATTAAAACAGAGATAAAGCAATATATGGAGACTAATGAAAACAACAGCACAATTCCCCAACTTCTGTGGGACGCAGCCAAGCAGTACTAAGAGGAAAGGATATAGCAATCCAGGCCTATTTAAATAAGGAAGAACTATACCAAATGGATAGTCTAAATTCACAATTATTGAAACTGGATAAAGAAAAACAAATGAGGCCCAAAGTCAGTAGAAGGAGGGACATAATGAAGATCAGAGAATAAATAAAATTGAGAAAAATAATACAATAGAAAAAAGTCAATGAAACCAAGAGCTTGTTCTTTGAGAAAATAAACAAAATAGATAAACCCATAGTCAGATTTATCAGAAAAAAAGAGAATCTGTACACATAAACAGAATCAGAAATGAGTAAGGAAACATCACTACGAATGCCACAGAAATACAAAGAATCATGAGAGAATACTACGAAAAAGTATATGCTATCAAACTGGATAACCTAGAAGAAATGGACAACTTTGTAGAAAAATACAACCTTCCATACTGACCCAGGAAGAAACAGAGAATCTAAACAGACCAATTGCCAGAAATGAAATTAAATCAGTAATCAGAAAACTATCCAAGAACAAAATCCCCAGACCAGATGGATTCACCACTGAATTTAACGACAGATTTAGAGAAGACATAATACTCATTCTCCTTAAAGTTTTCCAAAAAATAGAATAGGAGGGAATACTTCCAAATGCATTCTATAAAGCGAGCATCAGTCTAATACCAAAACCAGACAAAGACACCACAAAAAAAAACTACAGACCAATATCCCTGATGAACAGAGATGCAAAAATACTCAGCAAAATATTAGCAAACTGAATTCAAAAATACATCAACAGGATCATACACCATGATCAATTGTGATTCATCCCAGGTTTGCAATGATGGTACAACATTGGAAAATCCATCAACATGATCCACCACATCAACAAAAAGAAGGACAAAAACCACATGATCATCTCAATAGATGTTGAAAAAGAATTTGACAAAATGCAACACCAATTCATGATAAAAACTCTAAACAAAATGGGTATAGAGGGCAAATACCTCCACATCATAGACCATATATGACAAAGCCACAGCCAACATCATAATTAACAGCGAGAAGCTGAAAGCTTTTCCTCTAAGATCAGTAAGATTACAAGGATGCCCACTCTCCCAGCTTTTATTCAACGTTCTATTGGAGGTCTGAGCCAAGGCAATCAGACAACACAAAGAAATAAAGCATCCAGATTGGTAAGGAAGAAGTCAAACTCTTACTCTTTGCAGATGACATGATATTGTACATAAAAAATCCTAAAGAATCCAGTCTAAAACTACTAGATCTTATATCTGAATTCAGCAAAGTTGTAGGATAGAAAATTAATACACAGAAATCTGTTGCATTCCTATACACTAATGATGAACTAGCAGAAAGAGAAATCGGGAAAACAATTCCATTCACAATTGCATCAAAATGAATAAAATACCTAGGAATAAACCTAACCAAGGAAGTGAAAGACCTATACACTGAAAACTAAAAGACAATCTTAAGAGAAATATAAAGAGGACACTAATAAATGGAAATTCATCCCATGCTCCTGGATAGTAAGAATTAATATTGTCAAAATAGCCATCCTTCCTAAAGCAATGTATGATTCAATGCAAACCCCATCAAAATACCAACAGCATTCTTCAACGAACTAGAACAAATAGTTCTAAAATTCATATGGAACCACAAAAGATCTCGAATAGCCAAAGCAATCCTGAGAAGGAAGAATAAAGCAGGGAGGATCTGGTTTCCCAACATCAATTTCTATTTCAAAGCCACAGTAATCAAGACAATTTGGTACTGGCACAAGAACAGACCCACAGAACAGTGAAAAGAATAGAGAGTCCAGATATTAACCCAAACATATACGGTCCATTAATATATGATAAAGGAGCCATAGGTATATAATGTGGAAATGACAGCCTGTTCAACAACTGGCGTTGTCAAAACTGGACAGCTGCATGTAAGAGAATGAAACTGCATCGCTGTCTAACCCCATTCTCAAAAGTAAATTCAAAGTGGGTCTAAGACCTGAATGTAAGTCATGAAACCATAAAACTCTTAGCAAAACACCTAGGCAAAAATCTCTTGGACATAAACATGAGCAACTTCTTCATGAACATATCTTCCCGGCCAAGGGAAACAAAAGCAAAAATGAACAAGTGGAGCTATATCAAGCTGAATAGCCTCTGTACAGCAAAGGAAACCATCAATTTAACAAAAAGGCATCCTACAGTATGGGAGAATATATTCATAAATGACATATCTGATAAAAGGTTGACATTCAAAATATATAAAGAGCCCATGCACCTCAACAAACAAAAAGCAAATAATCCAATTAAGAAATGGGCAGAGGATCTGAACAGACACTTCTCCAATGAAATTCATTTGGCCAACGGGCACATGAAAAGATGCTCCACATCGCTTATCATCAGAGAAATGCAAATTAAAACCACAATGAGATATTACCTCACAGCAGTTAGGATGGCCACCATCCAAAAGACAAACTTTGTGCCTCCTGGTCTCGGCACCCATGTCCACTGTCTGTGCCAGTCAACTGTGCACAGGGAGCAGCCTTGGTCTGGGCCGGTTAGCTGTGCGCAAGGAGAAGCCTCTTTGTTAAGCTGTGTGGATGCTATAGGCGGGGCTGCTCTCCGGGTGGTCTGCAGCAATGGCAGGGACAGCCAGTTTGCTCACAGGTGCTGGTGGGGAGGAAGGAATGGCAGGCTGCTTATCGCTGTGAGTGGCCTGGTAGCTGCATTGCCAACGAAGTAGATAGGGTGCCTGAAGCTCCTTAAAAATCCCAGTCTGCTGTGTTGAGTGTGCCAGGACGATTTTGTCCACCTGTTAAACCTTTGACCCTTTAAGACTTTTAAAGCACCTGCTTTTCTTTTGTCCCAGGGCATCCGGCTGTGGGAACCGGTTTGCAGTCCTAGTCTCGGATTTTGCTTTTCTGCTCCTCTAATATCCAGAGCAACATGCAATGTGTGTCTGTGCTCCCACATTGGGCTGGTTATTTAGCAGTCCTGTGCTTCCACTCCCTCCCCATTCTGATTATTTTCCTCCCACTGGTGAACTGGTGTGGGGGAATGCTCAGTTCCTGTCAGCTCGTGGCTTTTTACTGTAATCTTTTCTGTGAGATGTTGGGTTCTTGCAGATGTAGACTGGCTGGTGTACCGTTACTTCTGGCCACTCTTAGGAATAGTTGAATTTGCTGTATTTTCAAAATATGTATTGTTTTGGGAAGAGATATCTGCCGCCCTACTCATGCCATCTTTTCCTCACCCACCCTTTGCTGCAATTTTTAATAGTATTACATATATTTCAAATTGAATCCTATTTAATAACATTTACAGTATTTTAAGATAAACTACTTTGATTGAGAGCTTGCTTTCCTGTACTTTGAGGTTCACAAGATATATCTAGAAAAATTTTTTGCTGTTGAAAATGAAGACTCCTGAAATCAAATGGGATTGCTTTGTATGTGTGTGTGTGTGTACATTTTGATTGATTGTCATAACACTGTCCTTTGGCATTGGAAGTTTTGAGTTTTGTTCAGATATCATCTGGCACAGAAGCTTTTGTAGGACACATTTGATACTGTATGATTTGTCATTTTGAGAGCACTGATATGGCTCTTGTGTCCACAGCTTTATTAGATCTATTACACAATTTATATTATTTATTGTTACAACTCTTACAAATAGAGTGCTTGTCACAAAGTCTGTGCTTTAGATCCACATGTTGTTATATTTGGTTTTATGAAATTTTCCAAGGCTGGGGTACCTGTAATCTTGTGGTCACTTCCTGTATTTTTTTAATCAGATAAGAACACTTAACATGAGATCTACCCTCATATTAATTATCATTGGATAATGTCTTGAAATTCCATCTATGTTGTTGCTTATTGCAGGATTTCCTTGTATCTTAGGGCTGAATGATATTCTGTTGTATCATATTTTTGTATCCATTCATGCATGAATGTATATTTAGGTCATTTACACATCTTGGTTATTGTGAATAGTGCTGTAATGACCAGGGGAGTACAAATATGTGTCATAATTTGAATTATTTTGAATAAATAAATGTGGCATTGCTGGATCATATGATAGTCATTTAATTAACTCTTATGGATCCTTCATACTGTTTTCCATATTGCCTGCACCATTTTACATTCCCATCTTAAAAAACAAGTGTTCTAAGTTCTCCATATCTTTGTCTAGACTTGTCTTCCTTTTTTTATGATAGTCATTCTAGCCACAATGAGGTTATATCTCATTGTTATTTTTATTTGCATTCCACTAATGATTACTGATGTTAGCATCTTTGTATATACCTGTTGGTCATTTGTCTGTCTTCTTTGTAGAAATATCCATTCAGTCTCTTGGCCTGTTTTCAGTTGGGTTATTTGCTTTTTTGTTTTTTGTTTCTTTGCTAATGAATTGAAGCAATTACTTCTGCATTTTGTATATTAACCACTTATCAGATATTTTGTTTACAAGTGTTTTCCTATTTTGTGATAGCCTTTTTATTCTACTGTTTCCTTTGCTGTGCAGAGCTTTTTGGTTTTATGTAGTCCCACTTGTTTAATTTTGGTGGTGTTTCCTGTGCTTTTGGTGTCATATGTAAGAAATCACTGTCAAGACCAATGTCATGCAGATTTTCCCATAATTTCCATAATTTCTTATGGATTCTTATTACTGTGAATGTAGAAGTTTTAGTTTCAGGTCTTACATTTAAGTATTCAATAACGTTTGAGCTGATTTTTATTTAGGGTGTGAGGTGAGGACTCAATTTAATTATTTGGCATGTGTATATCCATTTTCCCAATGTTTGTTAAAGAGACTATCTTTTCACTTATTCTTGGATTCTTTTGGAAGATCAGATGATCGTATACATGTGGGTTTATTTCTCAGCACTCTATTCTGTTCCATTGTTCTATGTGTCTGTTGTTATGAAAGTACTGCACTGTTTTAATATAAATTCATTATATATTTTGAAATCAGGAATTATATCTCCAGCTTTGTTTCTCTTACTCAAAATTACTTTGGTTAATTAGGGTCATTTGTTACATGTGAATTTAATTTTTTCTGTTTATGTAAAAAATGCCATTGGGATTTTGATAGGGTTTGCCTTGAATCCACAAATCACATTGGATTGTATGGACATTTTAACAATATTAAGTCTTCCATCCATGACTATGGAATGTTTTTCTATTTATTTTTGTCTTCTTTTATTTCTTTCATCAGTGTTTTATAGTTTTCAGTGTACAAGTCTTTCACTTCTTTAAGGTTTTTCCAAAATATTTATTATTTTATCATTTGCTATTGTAAATGGTGATATTTTCTTAATTTCCTTTTTGGGTTATTTCCTTGTGATTGAATAGAAACAACTTATTTTTGCATGTTGATTTTGTATCCTGCAACTTTAATGAATCATGTATTAATTATAATTGTGTGTATGGTATCTTAAGATTGTCTACAAATAAGATCATGTCACTTACAAATGTAGATAATTTAACTTTTTTCCTATTTTGGTTTATTTCCTTTTCTTGCCTACTTGCTCAGGCTAAGACTTCTAGTACTATAACTGAGTATAAGGAAGCATCCTTTCCCTGTACTTGGTGTCAGAGGAAAACTCAGTTCTTTTACCATTGTGTATGATGTTACCTGGGAGCTTTTTATATATGACTTTTATTATGTTGATATAATATTCTTGTATTCGTAGTTTGCTTGAGAGTTTTTATCATGAAGGAATATTAATTTTTTTCAAATGTGTTTTCTGTATCTGTTGAGATGATCTGGTGATTTTTATACTTATTTCTGTTAATGTGGTGTATCACATTGTTTATTTTCATATGTTGACACCTCCTTGCATCCTAAGGTTAAATTCCACTTGCTCATGGTTGTCTGATCCTTTTAATGTGTTGTTGAATTTGTTTTGCTGGTATTTTGTGGAGGAATTTTGCATATACATATATGAGGGTAATTGATCTATAAGTTTCTTTTTTTCAGTGTCTTTGACTTCAGTATTAGGGTAATGCTAACCTTGTAAAATGAGTTTGGAAGCATTCTCTACTCTTCTAATTATCAGAAATATTTAAGAACGACTGACATTAAGTTTTCATTAAATGTTTGGTAGAATTCTCCAGGGAAGCCATATTGTCTTGAGCTTTTCTTTATTAGGAGGCTTTTAATTACTGATTCAATCTTTTTACTTGTTATAGGTCTTTTCATATTTTCTATTTCTTCAGATTCATATTTAGTAGATTGAATGTTTCTAGGAATTTATCCATTTCTTACAGGTTTTCCAATTTGTTGTCATATAATTGTTCATATTACTCTTTTATAATCCTTTCTATTTCTGTGGTGTCAGTTTATCTGCCTCCTTTTTCATTTCTGCTTTAGTCTGAGCCTTCTTTTTATGTAAATCTTCTAATGGTTTGTAAACTTTGTGTTTTCAAAGAGCAACTCATATCTGTTGGTCTTTTTTTCTATTTTCTGTTTTATTTGTGTTCTAATCTTTATTATTTCCTTCCTTCTGCTAATTGTGGGTTTATTTCTTTTTCTACTTCTTTAAGGGATGATGTTTTTTTCTTTTTTTAATGTGGGCTTTTATTTGTATCAACTTCCCTCTTTGTATTGTCTTTGTGGCATCTTGTGAGTTTTGATATGATATGTTTTTGTTTTTATATGTCTGATGATATTTTCTAATCTATTTTGATTTCTTATTTGACACATTGGTTGTTTAGGAGTGTATTGTCTTATTTCCACGTATTTGTGAGTTTTCCCATTTTCCTTCTGCTATTAATTTCTAGCAGTTTGGTCAAATTGATCAATTGTCAGAAAAGATATGTGGTATGATGTCAGTCTTCTAAACATTTGTTGAAACTTATTTTGTGTCCTAACACATGATCCCTCTTGGAGAATATTTTATGTACATTTCAGAATAATACATATTCTACTGCTTTTGGGTGGAATGCTTTATGTCTCTTAGCTTCATTTGGTCTAAGGTGTTTTTCACATCCAGTGTTCCCTAACTGATTTTCTATCTGGATGTTCTATCCATTATGTTTTGTGAACTATTGAAGTTCCCTACTATTATTATATTGCTGTGTATTTCTCCCATTATTTCTGTCGATCCTTGCTTTATATATTTATTAGCTCTGTTTTTGGATATATATGTGTGTGTGTGTGTGTGTGTGTGTGTGTGTGTGTGTGTGTGTGTGTGTGTGTGTGTGTGTGTGTGTATACATATATATTCACAATATATTTTCCTGGTGAATTTACCCTTTTATCATTATATAATGTGGATTTTCTTTGTCTTTTGTGACAATACTTGGCTTACAATCTGTTTTGTCTATGTATAGCTAAACCTGTTCTCTTTTGATATCCACTTGCATGGAATATGTTTTTCCATCCCCCTTTAGTTTCAGCTTACATACTTGAATTTTTAAAAATCCACTCAGCTACTCTATTTCTTTTGATTTGGCAATTAATTGATTTATGTTTAAAGTAGTTATTGATAGGAATGGAATCACTGTTATAATTTTGTTATTTTCATCTGTCTTGTTCTTTTGTCCCTCTTTCCCTCTCTTGCCGTCTTTGTGTTTCATTGATTTTTTGGTGTTGATATGCTTGATTCCTTTCTCTTTCTTTTGTTTATATTTTATGGAAGTTTTTAGTTGCCATGGGATTTATGTAAAAATTGTATAGTTATGAAAATCTACTTTAAGCTGATAACAACTTCAATTTCATAAAAAAGTACACTTTTACTTTTTCCTCACCACTTTTTTTGATTGTATAATTTACATATTTTTATATTGTATGTCCATTAACATATTTTATATAGTTATGTTTAATGCCTTTGCTTCTTAACTTTTATACTTTAAAAATAAGAGTGGTGTACTTACCACTTATAGAGTGTTACAATATTCTGTAATTGTCTTCATGTTTACATTTACCAGTGAGTTTTATACTTTCATATGTTTTTTGGAGGCTCTTTAGTACCCTTACTTTTCAAAATTATGCTGTTCCCTTGGCATTTCTTGTAAGGCAGGTCTAGTGGTGATGAACATCCTCAGGTTTTTTGCATTTGTGTGTGTGTGTGTGTGTGTGTGTGTGTGTGTGTGTGTATGTAGGTAAGTATTTATTTCTTCTTCATTTTTAAAGACAGTTTTGCCAGGTATAGTATTGTTGGTTGGCAGTTTTTCTGTTACTACTATATCATTCTACTCCCTCTGGCCTGCAATTAGATTTAGCCTTGTGGCAAGAGGAATCATAGAAAAGTATTCCAGGGAGAAAGAACAATATGTACAAAGGAATGAGAAGGTGTGTGGTATTTAGGAAACAGCTAACTGTCCAATATATTATTCTCAATACCTGACATCTCACCACCCATGCGGAAACAAGTGCTGTGGGTTTGGTTTATATCTTTACTTGTTTCATTTTTTATACTTTGTGTATATATATTTGTATATGTATATTCATAACCAATCTATAATAAAAATCTGTGCATGCTCTTTGCAGTGCATAAGTGATATCATATTGTACATATTGTTCTGCTTTATTTTCCATTCAGAATTCAGAACTGTGTGAATGCCTGTGGCAATGCCCACTGTGGGCAGGGGGATCATTGCAATGTAGTTACATACACATATACACAGACTCATATATGCATGCAATGCATAGTTTGTTCCTCTGGTATTCGATCATACAACTATGGTATATTTTATTTTCCTGCTGATGGATATCAAATTGTTTCCAAATTTTTGCTATTACAAATAGTGCCACTGTTTCAAAATGTGTATATTTCTTCAGGTATACATGTACAAGAATTTCTCCACAGCAGAGATTTTTTGCACCATGGATTCTTTTGGAAGTCTGGTAAACTTTATCAACTTCTTCTCATAAAAAGGTATTTAATTAAATTGCAATGCATCAGATTTCAAAGGAGACCAATTTTACTAAAATATACTTATCAAAATATTTTAAAAGTTGTGATAGATTAACAGGGGATTCTTTTGAAATTTTTTATATTAAGGTACTGATAAGTGATGAGTGTATATATTTCAAGGTAGCTTTAATAATTAATGTACTATGGAAATATCTGGAATTTCTATTAGTGCAGTCAAAAGTACTGCTCACAAAACTGGTGTTTTGCCTCGATTCATAATCAAAAGAAATATTGTGTTTCAGTTAGTGAGAATAAAGGTGTCATTTTTTTCCCTATCCAAGATCTTGGACTCCCTGAAGGTCTGTAGACTTCAGGTTAAGAAGGCCTTCCTGGATTCCATACTTAGGAGTGGATTGGCTGAGTTACAAGGTATGCACATCTTTAACCTGAATCACTCTGTAAAGTATCTGTACTAGTTTTCACTTCTACCACTACCAGCAGTGTTTGAGAATTTGTATTGTTTCATACATTCTCCAGCCCTTTACATTGTTTGCCAGTTTGACAGGTTAAAAATGATATTTCATTGTTGATTCAGTTTGAATTTCCTTGATAACTAATGAGATAGAACATCTTTTCATCTGTTTGGTGGCCATTTGGCTTTTGTATTCTGTGAACTGCCTTTGTACATTTTCTAATATATCATTGAAGGGTTATTACAGGAAAATGATGTAATCACTTCTTTCCTCAATAGTTAGGTTTGCTTCCATCTCTAGCACTTCTAACTTGGTCCAACATTTTGCTAAAACTCAGTGGCTGATGAGGTTCAGGCAATGTGAAAGCCTTAGTGTTATACAGATTGCAATGGATAAAGGGGAGAATAGCAGATGGGAAAACCGTAAAGAGGTTGTTGAAACAGATAACTAGGTATAAACAAGGGAAGCATCAGTGGTTGTGGAAACAAGGAGACTAATGTAAGAGACATTGTGAATAAAGAATCCACAGCATATTGCTTGAGGAAAAGGGAGAGAAATAGGATCCAAAATAAAAGCCACAGAATTATCTTGAAAATAGGGAGCAGTTGTGAATTGTCAGTCTCTAGTCCTTCCAAAATTAGTATTGTAAATGCTCTTAAATAGCATATTCATGTGTATAAGTAACAAGCAAAGAACAAACTCTAAGTATGAATGTATTTTTAGAGCATTTGTACCCAGAAATTCATAAAGTGGCAGCCCAATTTTTGCATGCTATTAAACCTGAGTTTGGGGACTTTGGTTCAAATCTCAGCTTAAGCACTTGGTAGCTGTGTAACCGTAGGAAAAACAATTAACCCCACACTAGTATAGGCCCAATACTAGCTTACACACAGAACTGTTGTGAGGTAAGTATAAGGTAATATATGTAACGTACATAATACAGTGTTTGGCACAGAGTGTTCAGCACACTGGTAAATGTTTTAGTCAAAATTGACATTCCTATTTGTTAAGTCCTAGAAGCTGCCACCATAATTTGGAATTTTTCACCTGTATTTATTTTATATACATATTTACTTCCATTTTAATTATGAATTAAAAGATAACTCAGTGATATGCATAGTAATTTTTGGTTAACTAGACTAATAAAAATATGCCATTCATTTCCTATGAAATGAAAAATTACTGGAAATGGTAATAACTGATATTTTTAAAATACCATGTCCAGGCATTCTTGTGTTTTATATTAATTAAAGCATGAATTTTCAGTAAGGGGAAACACAAGGCATAAAGGGATTAATTAACTTGTCCATGGTCATACAACTATAAGGGTTCCTGATTCTATGTTTAACCATTATACTTAGAAAGGAGTGACCTGCCTGGAGTACCACATTTGGACTGTCATTTACATTTTACCATATTATTTAGTTCAACTACTTTATAAGTTTATTTTGTACATTTACTGTATGTTTTAAGTTAAGTAACGTGTGGATATAGTATAAAAGAACATTTTTTATAATGAAACATTTTCAAAAGTTTATTAGTTCACTGGGAGAAATCAGTGCAAGATTGGGGAGATAATAGATATCTATCTTTCACATTTGATTTTAAAATCATGAAGGTCCTTTCTATTATGGGAAAATAACACAATAGTCTAGAAACTCATTTCCTGTCTCCAACTTCAGCAATGTCTAGCTTGAAGGAAATGGCAGCAAAGCCTATAAAAATAAATTTTCATTTGCTTTTAAATTTTTCCTACAGCAAAGAAGCAGACTCTGGAGAGCTAGCAGTTGGGGCCTGGCAAGCTTGCTGTGGCAGTGGGTATGTATGCTGTGAGGGTGGCTTAAGAGAAGTGGTAGACTTCCAAACACAATGGCAGAAAGCCCAGAACAAGGCCTCTTGCTTGCCCTGTAATGAACTCATGATCAGCCCTTAAATCATTTATTCCTGCACTGAAGGATACTAGGGGCATAGTCAGTCTTTCAGACAGTAAGGGAAGGGTGTTTGGGCAGTTGGTAGCAGGGAGAGGAGGGGACAATGGGGAAGGGCAGTGGAAGAACATACCATGGGCCCAAGACTGATGCTAAGTATAGCTATGGGGTAATAACAAGAGAGATCTGCCATGCAAAGTGAGGAAGTAGTCACCTATTCCACAGTGGGGAGAGAGGAGTGTTCTGTTTGCTAATGGAAGTTTGGTGTTTTGAGAGATGGTAGTGATTTTTGGTACCATTCCCTGAGTGGGACGGGTATTTCCCTTCAGTAATATATCAATATTTATTTATTTTTCTTTTTAGCTTTATGTAAAATGTACATTTATTTTTCTTTTAGTAACTTATACAAAGCTAAGTGAAGAAAAATTGGCATTCATTTTGGCTCAAAGACTAGGATGATGATTTTGTTTTGTCCCTTCCCTCCAGTGTAGCTTTCCCTAATCCTAAATTACTTTTAAAGTGTGTGATTGATTTTTATTAATTTTATCTTCTATATTATTAATTACCAATAAAATATGCTACTTAGAGGAAAAAGAAAACTGTCTTTGACATAGATCAGTGGAAATGATACTGAATGCTTTGGTTTCCTTTGTGTGTATGTAGTGTGTAGGGTGAAAAGGAGAATGTAACATAATAACTGAATTAAGATCTTCGGGCAAAGTTTGGTGGTTTATTGTTCATGGGAGCTGGTATTGCCTAACTTCCTGGTGGGAATATATATGCACATAAATACTTATATATATATATGTTTTTTCTTCATTGTAACCACATGGAATTGCCATTTTTTACAGGTAAAAAATGGTTGAACATTATCAATTAAATATGGTTGCACTGTGTATATGTATGTGTATTTTAGGATGAACACAAGAGAGAGTAGGAGAGACAAAGACAAAGAGAGCAACAGAGAGAGGTAGAGAAGTATGTGCATATTTATGTGTGTACATCATGGTAAAACTTATGTTATAGGAATCTATATTTAAGAAGGATTGTCATATAAGCATGAGACTGACACTAATTGTGGAGTTCATTTAGTCCCTTCATAAACCATCTTAGAAGACAATCTAACATTCTCCACATATTTCTAATGAAGGTAGTTGAATAGCTGCTTAATCTCTGTGATTTTAGGGTCTGGCAGCCTTTGAATTCTGTACTACTTATAGAATGAGAAAGGAGACAATTCACTATCATCTTAGAAATCATAATAATAGCCATACACGTATGACAGTTAGTCTCATTGCTAAAATTAACAATTAGTACTGGATTACAGAAATATGACTAAATCTTCTCAGATAGTCACTTGATTTGAAATCATTCCCTTGTTCTTATTTTATTTTATTTCTTTTTTCTTTTTTTAATATAATTTATTTTATTATCATTAATTTACAATTACATGTGCAATATTACGATTAATAAACTACCCCTTCATCAGGTCCCCCCCACCAACCCCATTACAGTCACTGTCCATCAGCGTAGTGAGATGCTATAGAATCACTACTTGTCTTCTCTGAGTTGTACTGCCCTCCCCGTGCCCTCCCAACATTACATCTGCTAATCGTAATGCCCCTTTGTCCCTCTTATCCCTCCCTTCCCGCCCATTTTCCCCAGTCCCTTTCCCTTTGGTAACTATTAGTCCGTTCTTAGGTTCTGTGAGTCTGCTGCTGTTTTGTTCCTTCAGTATTTTTTCTTTGTTCTTTTACTCCACATATGAGTGAAATCATTTGATACTTGTCTTTTTCAGCTAGGCTTATTTCACTGAGCATAATACCCTCTAGCTCCATCCATGCTGTTGCAAATGGTAGGATTTGTTTTCTTCTTATGGCTGAATAATATTCTATTGTGTATATGTACCACGTCTTCTTTATCCATTCATCTACTGATGGACACTTAGGTTGCTTCCATTTCTTGGCTATTGTAAATAGTGCTGCAATAAACATAGGGGTGCATCTGTCCTTTTCAAATTGGGCTGCTGCATTCTTAGGGTAAATTCCTAGGAGTGGAATTCCTGGGTCAAATGGTATTTCTATTTTGAGTTTTTTGAGGAACCTCCATACTGCTTTCCACAATGGTTGAACTAATTTGCAGTCCCACCAGCAGTGTAGGAGGGTTCCCTTTTCTCCACATCCTCGCCAACATTTGTTGTTGTTTGTGTTTTGGATGTTGGCCATCCTCACTGGTGTGAGGTGATATCTCATTGTGGTTTTAATCTGCATTTCTCTGATGATTAGCGATGTGGAGCATCTTTTCATGTGCCTGTTGGCCATCTGAATTTCTTCTTTGGAGAAGTGTCTATTCATGTCCTCCGCCCATTTCTTAATTGGATTATTTGCTTTCTGTTTGTTAAGGTGCATGATTTCTTTATATATTTTGGATGTCAACCCTTTATCAGATACGTTTTTTATGAATATATTCTCCCATACTGTAGGATGTCTTTTTGTTCTACTGATGGTGTCCTTTGCTGTACAGAAGCTTTGCAGCTTGATATAATCCCACTTGTTCATTTTTGCTTTTGTTTCCCTTGCCCGGGAGATATGTTCATGAAGAAGTTGCTCATGTTTATGTCCAAGAGATTTTGCCTATGTTTTTTTCTAAGAGTATTATGGTTTCATGACTTACATTCACGTCTTTGATCCATTTTGAGTTTACCTTTGTGTGTATGGGGCTAGACAGTAGTCCAGTTTCATTCTCTTACATGTAGCTGTCCAGTTTTTCCAACACCAGCTGCTGAAGAGGCTGTCATCTCCCCATTGTATATTCAAGGCACTTTTATCAAATATTAATTGACTGTATATGTTTGGGTTAATGTTTGGAT
This sequence comes from Smutsia gigantea, assembly GCA_032199065.1. Lineage (NCBI taxonomy): Eukaryota > Metazoa > Chordata > Mammalia > Pholidota > Manidae > Smutsia > Smutsia gigantea. Next base: position 103 of record JAVSCE010016957.1, on the reverse strand, counting down.
ATTCTATTCTGTTCCACTGGTCTGTGGGTCTGCTTTGGTGTCAATACCAAATTGTCTTGATTACTGTGGCTTTGTAGTAGAGCTTGAAGTCAGGGAGCGTAAT
>JAVSCE010016956.1:0-33232 GCA_032199065.1 Smutsia gigantea | reverse complement strand
GTCTTGGTGTTGTACCTTCTGTGGGTTTGGGCAACTGTATAATGGTATGTATCTATCATTATGATATCACACAGTGTTTTCATTGCCCTAAAAATCCCTTGTGTTCCACCTATTTATCCCTTTCCCTTACTCTCCCACCTCTGTCATCTATTGGTCTTTTTACTGTCTCCATAGATCTGTCTTTCCCAGGATGTCATATAATTAGAATCATACAGTATGCAGCCTTTTCGATTGGCTTCTCCCACTTACTAATATGCGTTAAGGTTCCTCCAAGTCTTTTCATGGCTTGATAGTTCATATCTTGTTCTTTGCATTATATTCAACATTCAAGATTGTGAAAATTTAAGGTGTAAGCATACTGATTTGATATATTTATTTGCAATAGTGTTAGCTAACACCTCTATCGTGTCACATAATTATCATTTCTTCTAGTGTTGGGAATAGTTCATATCTTCTTCGTGCTGATATTTCATTTTATGAATATTCCACAGTTTATCCACTCACCTACTGAAGGACATCTTTGTCTGCTTCCATGTTTTGGCAATCTGAATTAAGCTGCTATAAACATGAATGTGCAAGTTTTTATGTGCACATAAGTTTTCAGCTCCTTTGGGTAATACCAAGGAGCGCAATTGCTGGGTCATATTCTAAAAGTATGTTTTGTTTTGTAAGAAACCAACGAAATGTTTTCCAAAATACTTGTACCACTTCTCATTCCCACCAGCAGTGAATGGAAACTCCTGTTGGCAACACCATCTCACCAGCATTGAGTGTTGTCAGTGTTTTGGATTTTGGCCATTGTAGTAGGTATGTAGTGGTATCTGGTTGTTTGAATTTGTGATTCTCTGATGATATATGATGTGGATCATATTTTTTTTATACTTTATTTTGGTATCATTATGCTACAATTACATGTGCAATATTATGGTTATTAAACTACCCCATTCATCAGGTCCCCTCGACCTAACCCATTACAGTCACTGTCCATCAGCGTAGTGAGATGCTATAGAATCACTACTTGTCTTCTCTGAGTTGTACAGCCCTTCCTGCCCCCCTAACATTACATCTGCTAATCGTAATGCCCCTTTTTTCCCCCTGGTCCCTCCCTTCCCACCCATCCTCCCCAGTCCCTTTTGCTTTGATAACTATTAGTCCATTCTTCGGTTTGTGAGTCTGCTGCTGTTTTGTTCCTTCAGTTTTATCTTTGTTCTTATACTCCACATATGAGTGAAATCGTTTGATACTTGTCTTTCTCTGCCTGGCTTATTTCACTGAGCATAATACCCTCTAGCTCCATCCATGTTGTTGCAAATGGAAGGATTTGTTTTCTTCTTAGGGCTGAATAATATTCCATTGTGTATATATACGGTATCTTCTTTATCCATTCATCTACTGATGGACACTTAGGTTGCTTCCATTTCTTGGCTACTGTAAATAGTGCTGCGATAAACACAGGGGTGCATATGTCTTTTTCAAATTGGCTGCTGCATTCTTAGGGTAAATTCCTAGGAGTGGAATTCCTAGGTCAAATGGTATTTCTATTTTGAGTTTTTTGAGGAACCTCGATACTGCTTTCCACAATGGTTGAACTAATTTGCATTCCCACCAGCAGTGTAGGAGGGTTCCCTTTTCTCCACATCCTCGCCAACATTTCTTGCTGTTTGTGTTTTAGATGTTGGCCATTCTCACTGGTGTGAGGTGATATCTCATTGTGGTTTTAATCTGCATTTCTCTGATGATTAGCGATGTGGAGCATCTTCTCATGTGCCTGTTGGCCATCTGAATTTCTTCTTTGGAGAAGTGTCTATTCATGTCCTCTGCCCATTTCTTAATTGGAATATTTCTTTTTTGTTTGTTGAGGTGTGTGAGTTCTTTATATATTTTGGATGTCAACCCCTTATCACATACGTCATTTATGAATATATTCTCCCATACTGTAGGATGTCTTTTTGTTCTACTGATGGTGTCCTTTGCTGTACAGAAGCTTTTCAGCTTAATATAGTGCCACTTGTTTTTTATTCCTTCAGTTTTTTTCTTTGTCCTTATACTCCACATATGAGTGAAATCATCTGATACAGGCACATGAGAAGATGCTCCACATCGCTAATCATCAGAGAAATGCAGATTAAAACCACATGAGATATCACCTCACACCAGTGAGAATGGCCAACATCTAAAACACAAATTTTGCTTTTGCCTCTCTTGCCCGGGGAGATATTTTCATGAAGAAATCGCTCATGTTTATGTCCAAGAGATTTTGGCCTATGTTTTTTTCTAAGAGGTTTATGGTTTCATGACTTACATTCAGGTCTTTGATCCACCTTGAGTTTACCTTTGTGTATGGGGCTAGACAGTAGTCCAGTTTCATTCTCTTACATGTCGCTGTCTAGTTTTTCCAACACCAACTGCTGAAGAGGCCATCATCTCCCCATTGTACATCCAAGGCTCCTTTATCAAATATTAATTGACTGTATATGTTTGGGTCAATGTTTGGATTTTCTATTCTGTTCCACTGGTCTGAGCGTCTGTTTTTGTGCCAATACCAAATTGTCTTGATTACTGTGGCTTTGTAGTAGAGCTTGAAGTCACGGAGCGTAATTCTCCCTGTTTTATTCCCCCTTCTCAGGATTGCTTTGGCTATTTGGGGTCCTTTGTGGTTCCATGTGAATTTTAGAATTCTTTGTTCCAGTTCATTGAAGAAAGCTGTTGGTAGTTTGATAGGGAGTGCGTTGAATCTGTAGATTGCTTTAGGTAGTATAGCCATTTTGACAATATTTATTCTTCTTAGCCAAGAGCATGGGATGCATTTCCATGTTAGTGTCCTCTTTAATTTCTCTTAGGAATGTCTTGTAGTTTTCAGAGTACAGGTCTTTCACTTCCTTCGTTAGGTTTATTCCTAGGTATTTTATTCTTTTTGATGCAATTGTGAATGGAATTGTTTTTCTGATTTCTCTTTCTGTTAGTTCATCGTTAGTGTATAGGAAAGCAACAGATTTCTGTGTGTTAATTTTGTATCCTGCAACTTTGCTGAATTCAGATGTTAGTTCTAGTAGTTTTGGAGTGGAGTCTTTAGGGTTTTTAATGTACAGTATCATGTCATCTGCAAATAGTGACAATTTGACTTCTTCATTACCAATCTGGATGCCTTGTGTGTCTTTGTTTTGTCTGATTGCCGTGGCTAGGACCTCCAGCACTATGTTGAATAATAGTGGAGAGAGTGGGCATCCCTGTCTTGTTCCCGATCTTAGATGAAAAGCTTTCAGCTTCTCGCTGTTAAGTATGATGTTAGCTGTGGGTTTGTCATATATGGCCTTTATGATGTTGAGGTACTTGCTGTCTATACCCATTTTGTTGAGAGTTTTAATCATGAATGGATGTTGAATTTTGTCAAATGCCTTTTCATCATCTATGGAGATGGTCATGTAGTTTTCGTTCTTCTTTTTGTTGATGTGGTGGATGATGTTGATGGATTTTCGAATGTTGTACCATCCTTGCATCCCTGGGATGAATCCCACTTGATCATGGTGTATGATCCTCTTGATGTATTTTTGAATTCGGTTTGCTAATATTTTGTTCAGTATTTTTGCGTATACGTTTATCAAGGATTTGGTCTGTAATTTTCTTTTTTGGTGAGGTCTTTGCCCGGTTTTGGTATAGAGTGATGCTGGTTTCATAGAATGACTTTGGAAGTATTCCCTCCTCTTCTATTTTTTGGAAAACTTTAAGGAGAATCGGTGTTATTTCTTCTGTATATGTCTGGTAGAATTCAGAGGTGAATCCATCTGGCCCGGGGGTTTTGTTCTTGGGTATGTTTTTGATTATCCATCCAATTTCTTTGCTGATGATTGGTCTGTTTAGTTTTTCTGTTTCTTGCTTGGTCAGTCTTGGAAGGTTGTATTTTTCTAAGAAGTTGTCCATTTCTTCTAGGTTTTCCAGCTTGCTAGCATATAGATTCTCATAGCATTCTCTTATAATTCTTTGTATTTCTGTGGAGTCCGTCATTATTTTTCCTTTCTCATTTCTGATTGTGTTTATGTGTGTAGATTCTCTTTTTCTCTTAATGAGTCTGGCTACGGGTTTATCTATTTTGTTTATTTTTTCAAGGAACCAGCTCTTGGTTTCATTGATTTTTTTCTATTTTATTCTTCTCAATTTTATTTATTTCTTCTCTGATCTTTATTATGTCCCTCCTTCTGGTGACTTTGGGCCTCATTTGTTCTTCTTTTTCCAATTTCAGTAATTGTGTCTTTAGACTATTCATTTGGGAATGTTCTTCCTTCTTTAAATAGGCCTGGATTGCAATATACTTTCCTCTTAGAATTGCCTTTGCTGCATCCCACAGAAGTTGTGGCTTTGTGTTGTTGTTGTCATTAGTCTCCATATATTCTTTGATTTCTGTTTTGATTTGGTCATTAACCCATTGATTAGTTAGGAGAATGTTGTTAAGTCTCCATGTATTTGTGAGTCTTTTTGATTTCTTTCTAAATTTTATTTCTAGTTTTATACCTTTGTGATCTGAGATGTTGGCTGGGAGGATTTCAATATTTTTGAATTTACTGAGGTTCTTTTTGTTGCCTGGTATGTAGTCTATTCTGGAAAATGTTCCATGTGCACTTGAGAAGAATGTGTATCCTGTTGCTTTTGGGTGTAGAGTTCTGTAGATGTCTGTTAGGTCCATCTGTTCTAGTGTGTTGTTCAGTGCCTCTTGTGTCTTTACTTATTTTCTGTCTAGTTGATCTGTCCTTTGGAGTGAGTGGTGTGTTGAAGTCTCCTAAAATGAATGCATTGCTTTCTATATCCTCCTTTAATTCTGTTAGTATTTGTTTCACATATGCTGGCGCTCCTGTGTTGGGTGCATATGTATTTATAATGGTTATATCCTCTTGTTGGACTGACCCCTTTATCATTATGTAATGTCCTTCCTTATCTGTTGCTACTTTCTTCGTTTTGAAGTGTATTTTGTCTAAGTACTGCAACACTTGCTTTTTTCTCCTTGTTGTTTGTATGAAATATCTTTTTCCATCCCTTCACTTTTAGTCTGTGTATATCTTTGAGTTTGAGGTGAGTCTCTTGTAAGCAGCATATAGATGGGTCTTGCTTTTTTATGCATTCTGTTACTCTGTGTCTTTTGATTGGTGCAGTCAGTCCATTTACATTTAGGGTGATTATTGATAGATATGTACTTGTTGCCATTGCTGGCTTTAGATTCGTGGTTACCAAGGGTTCAAGGGTTGCTTCTTTACTATCTAACAATCTAACTTAACTTTCTTGGTAAGTTATTGTAAACACTGTCTGATGTTTCTTTATTTCTGTCCCTTCTTATTCTTCCTCCTCCATTCTTTATATACGAGGTGTTTTATTCTTTGCCTTTAGTTAGTATTTGGATGGTCTGCTTTCTTTGCTATGATTTTATTTTCTCCATTGACGTCTTTTTAGCCTTAGGAGTGCTTCCCTCTAGAGCAGTCCCTTTAAGATACCCTGTAGAGGTGGTTTATGAGAGGCAAACTGTCTCAACTTTCACTTGTCTGGGAATTGTTTAATCCCTCCCTCAAATTGAAATGATAATCGCGCTGGATACAGTCTTCTTGTTTCAAGTCCCTTCTGTTTCATTACGTTAAATATATCATGCCATTCTCTTCTGGCTTGTAAGGTTTCTGTTGAGAAGTCTGATGATAGTCTGATGGGCTTTCCTTTGTAGGTGATCTTTTTTCTCTCTCTAGCTGCCTTTAATATTCTGTCCTTATCTTTGATCTTTGCCATTTTAATTATTATGTGTCTTGGTGTTGTCTTCCTTGGGTCCCTTGTGTTGGGAGATCTGTGGGCTTCCATGGACTGCGAGACTATTTCCTTCCCCAGCGTGGGGAAGTTTTCAGCAATTATTTCTTCAAAGACACTTTCTATCCCTTTTTCTCTCTCTTCTTCCTCTGCTACTCCTATAATGCGAATATTGTTCCTTTTGGATTGGTCACACAGTTCTCTTAATACTCTTTCATTCCTAGAGATCCTTTTATCTCTCTCTGCCTCAGCTTCTCTGTATTCCTGTTCTCTGATTTCTATTCCATTAACAGTCTCTTGCGTTTCGTCCAGTCTGCTGCTAAGCCCGTCGATCGCTTGTCTCATTTCTGCATTGTCTTTCCTCTCTTCCTTCACTTCCTCCCTCAGCTCTTGCATATTTCTCTGTAGATCCATCAGTATGGTTATGACTTTTGTTCTGAATTCCTTTTCAGGAAGGTTGTACGTTTCCATCCCTTCAGGTTCCCACTCTGGTGGTGTCTGGGTCTGGGTAAGTTTTGTTTGTACCACATTTCTCTGTCTTTTCATGGTGATTGAAGTGGTCACTGGTAGGTGCCGTGTATGTCAGCTGGGCTCTTTAAGACTTTTAAAAAGAAAAAAAAAGAAAGAAAAGAAGAGAAAAGAGAAAAAAAAATGCCCACCTGCAGTGGATTCTGTCGGGATGCTGTAGGTGGCACTGTTGCTCCACTATTCCGCAGCCGTGTCTGTGCCACTCCTCAGGGCCCTTTGTAGCTCTGGGCAGGGCAGGAACACATGGGAGGCTGTTGATCTCTGTGGGAAGTCTCAGTGCGGCTACTTTTTCCCAGTCGCCAGTGTAGGGGTCTGAAATTCCCCAGGACTCCCAGCCTGCTGGGCTGAGTGTGCTGGGACGATCCTGCTCCTCCACTGGGCCCCTGTCTCTTTAAGACCAGTAAAAAAAAGTGCGCGTTTCTTTTGTCCCGGGGAGCCGGCTGTGAGGACCCGGGTGCGTTCCCTCGCTCAGATCCTACACTCTCTTTCTCTCCGGTCTCCGATACACCACGCGTTGTGTGTCAGTGCTCCCCACGCAGATCACCAGGGCTGGTTATTTCGTGGGCCTGTTCTTCAACTCCCTCCCGGCTCTGATTCTCTCCTCCCATCAGTGCACTGGGGTGGGGGAGTGCTCCGGTCCCACTGGGTCGCTGCTCCGTATCTTACCCGCCTCATTGGGTGCCGAGTCCTCTCAGGTGTAGATGCAGGCTGGGTGCTGTCCTGTATCTTCTGGTCTCTCTTGTATGAATAGTTGTATGTGTTGTATTTTCATAAATATATTCAGTTTTGGGAGGAGATTTCTGCCGCCCTGCTCATGCCGCCATCTTCCCGGAAGTCTCTGGATCATCTTTTCATATGCTTAATTTTCATTCATATCTCTTCTTTGTTGAGGTATCTGTTAAGGTCTTTGGCCCATTTTTTTAATGTGGTGTTAATTTTCTTGTTGAGTTTTAAGAGTTCTTTATATATTTTGGATAACAGTCCTTTATCAAATGTGTGTTTTGCAAATATTTTCTCCCAGTCTGTGGCTTGTCTTCTTATTCACGTAACAGTTAGATTTTTCTTAGCACATTGTAAATGTTATTCTATGGTCTTCTAGATCTTTCTGTTGCTGTTGAGAAGTCACGTGATATCTAAAGCCTATTCTTTTGAAGGTGATCTCTCTGTTTTTCTTTTAATATCTTCTTTTTTTTGTGTCTTTTGTGTTGTTAAGTTTCACTTAACACTTAATTATAATGTGTCATTTTATTTCTGTTTATTTTGTTTGACATTTGTTGAGCTTCCTGGATCTAAGGTTTGGTGTTCTAGAAAAGATTCTAGAAAAATTCTCAGCCATTAGCTGTTTAAATAATGCCTTCTCCATCTTCTCTAATCTCATTCTTGAACTTCTATTAAAAAATTAGATACATTTTAGACCCTCTTTCTCTATCATTCATGTCTCTTAAACTCACATTTTTTTATATCTTTATTTCTTGGTCACATTCTATGGCATTCTATGGGATTGCTCTTCCAGTTCACTGACTATTTCTTTAACTGTACCTAATCTGTTTAACCTAGACACTGACTTTTTTATTTCAATTGTAATTTTCATTTCTGGAAGTTCTGTTTGATTTGTTTCAAATGCACTTGTTTCTTTTTATAGTCTCTTGTTAATTTTCTCAAGCCTCTCTTTTAAATATTAAAATATAATAATCAATCACAGACATTTAATATTCTGTCTTTAATTCCAGTGTCTGAAATTTGAGGATCTTATTTTCCTGTCTATTTTTTCTGGCTGTGGCTTATTTCTGGGTGTTTCTGGTTTTGTTTTTAGAATCTAACTTTCTTTAGGTCTTTATCTCTAGAAATTTTTTGAGGCCTTGGATTAGCATTTATTCTGCCAGAAGGGATGAGGAATTTCTTCTGCCAAGAGCCTGACAACATAACCAACTGGATTTAGATCTTGACATGAGGTTGCATGGATTTGGTCAGCCTACACTAGAGCTGGCTTTTGATTATAGATTCTTAGGTGAGGCATTTCTCCTTATTTCCTGTGGTCACTTTCAGCAAGTGCTATAAATTTACTTACAGTTCATCTCTACACTGAAGGTTTAATCATTGGTATCCCAAGTTTATAAAGGGGTTTTCATCTAAGACTGTCCACCCAGGGTGGGCCCTAAACTTTTATCTTCTGTTGCCCAAACCTCAGTTATCTCAGTGGTCATTGGTGTTTGTTATGTAGGCACAGGGCAAAAGCTGACTTTAGTGTTCTCTTTCTTTCCATAATTTCTGCTGCCATTTAATTTTTATTTATAGTGGCAAAATATATATAACATAAAATTTACCATTTAAATCATCTTTAAGTATACAATTAAGTGGCATTAGGTATATTCATATGGTTATGCAACCATCACACCATCCACCTCAAGAACTTTTCATTTTCCCAAACTGAAATTCTATGTCCATTAAACAATAACTCCCCATTGCCCTCTACGCAGCCCTTGGCAACCACCGTTCTGCTTTTGGTCTCTCTGATTTGGGCTACTCAAGTGCTTCATATAAGTGGAATCATAGAGAATGAATGCTTTTATGTCTAGCTCATTTCACTTAGAATAATATTTCAAAGTTCATCCATGTTTTGGTATACCTGAGAAATTCCTTTTCAAGGCCAAGTAATATTCCATTATATTTATAAACCACATTTTGTTTATCCTTTCAATATTGATGGGTATGGACAAAGTTTGCATCTGCTTTTCACTTAATTTTTGTTCCATGCAGATTCTTTATTTTGACAGCTCAACGTGATGCATTTTAAAAATTAATTTTTAGGAATGTTTTATTTAACTTTTTTAATTGTTTTCTTTGGGAGGGCCATTCAAAGTATCAGATCACTTATATTGGAAATCAGTCTGATACCTTCTGTATGAAGACCAGAAGACAACTGCAGAGATTACATTTTTACATTCTTTTTGGGCATTAGAAAGGGAGGGTTCTGAGATATACAACAATTAATAAGTAGTTTTATGTTTTATTTCTTTCCTTGTGGTTTGTTAGGTAATTTTTTCCCCTTTTCTGTGAGAAAACCTTTAGACTGTCGAAAGACAACAAATGTCTGTCTTGCAGGTTTGGCCACCTTTGCATGTTGCTGGCCTGTCCTCCACATACCCCTCCCTGCATGCACCAGTATCCAGTACTAGCACTGGAAACTTGTACACAAATATCAAATTTTTAGACTGCTTGAGCTGAAAGGGTCTGATTCTCACCCTTCCACCCTCCACCACTGTATCTGAAAGATGAGTTGGCCAAAGTTAAGTGACTGACTTGGGTCGTAGAGAGTCTGTGACAGCTAAAACGTCTGTTGCCTCGCTTCTATCCTAGTATACCTTGTACTTCTGTGTCCTTTCTTTCTTTGGGGAGACTTTCTATGTTCTGTTAATGAGTTCTGAGCTTGGTCTTTTGACAAGTTGCTATGGATACTGATGAAAACGATCTGACACTGATACATGGGTCAAAGTAAAGGCAAAAAAACTTATCTAACTTACTGTTGGAAGACCACTTAGAATTGGCCTTCCGTATTTTACTCCACTCCTGTCTCCCCTATTCATGGAGTCTTTTTAGATAATAGATGTTAGAACTGGGAGAACTCTTCCTATCATTTGGTCAGTCCCAAATTGCCTACAGGGACATTTTGGGATCCTCTGCCTGAGAGCACTGATGTTCTTTATAGATGAGGAAACTGAAACCTAAAAGATGCAAATGATTTCCCCCATGTCATGTAAGGTATCCACAGTGAAGCCACAGTTGTACCCAAGTCTCCTAATTCCTATTCTGGTGGAAGATTTTCATCACAGTCATGCATTTACTTCACTCCTGCTCAACTAAGATTGTACTCTGCTTTAAAGATTGTGAAATGTCCTAAGGACTGCTTGCCCTTGAGAATTAGCCAGAACCTGAAGGGTTAATAAAAATTGAACAGTGAAGTGAGAGTCCTTTTCTCCTCTCATCAACTGGGGAGCTGCTGGGCTGTTTCACTTGCACTGCATGTGTTCCATTATGGTGTAATGATGTAATTACCAGTAATGCTGCTGCTGTTAGAGTAGTGGTGGAGAGGCAGCATTAAGGAAGAGACTAGCCCCAGTTCTCTCCTAAGAGCCATTTCAGCCCACTTCAGTCTATTAGATTGAAGATGCTGGAAGGCGAATGTCTTCAGCAGAGGAAAAGGTCAGATTTAAAAGCTTTTCTGGGCATGGTATTTATTGTTGCTTTTTTGACCTTCAGAAAAGTCCCCTGTGTGTTTGTCCTTGATTCTTGCCTTTTCCATTAATGCTTGAAAGCTGTATTGCTGGCTAGGCCAGGTCTTTGGAATAGATGGTTTCCTACATGGTGTTATTTGAGAAGGCATAGCCCCCTGTCCAGATGACCAGTCCTGTTGCCTTTCATACCACCACTGTAGTGTCAAAAGTCTTTTTGACTCTTGAATATTTTAGTTTTCAGCATTTCTGTATTAACATATATGTACACTCTTTTAAAAATGTACTTAAAGCTGAATAACTTGTGAGATAATACTTTAAAATACAGAAAAATAAGGATCAGGACCTAGTGCCTTGGGCAGATCCCTGAACCTTTCTGTGCTCCTCCTCCAAACCATCTGGCCTGGCACCTGGTGATTATGAGGAGGTGCCCATGGTAAACCCTTCCAGAAGTTTATCTCTTTTGGGGGATAGCCACTATTCTTTCAGTAATATCAAGCACCTGCTGGACCCAAGGCACTGAGCTTTCCCCAGTGAAAATAAACCCACAGTAGTCGCAGTAGACCAATTAATTGCCAAGCAAGTACAAATTAAAACAAAACAAAAGAAGCAAGGTAAACTATACACAAAATCAGTCAAGGGATACACAAAAAGTGAAGATTATGACATCCAATACATAAAGTGTAGAGGAGGAAGAAGAAGAAAGAAAAAAAAGTAACCTTAGATTGTGTTTGAAATAGAGCAATCAGCAACTTTAGTATAGACTGTTATATAGTAAGGAAGCTATCCATGAACCTTTGGTAACCACAAAACTAAAGCCTGCAATAGATACACAGAAAAATTAAAGAAGAGAAATTTAAACACAACACAACACAAAAGAAAAACATCAAATAACAAGAGTATAAGAGAGGAAGAAAGAAACAGAGGAGTTGTAAAAACCAGGAAACAATTAATAAAATGGCAATAAGTACGTATCTATCAAAAATTGCCTTGAATGTAAATGGACTAAATGCACCAATCAAAAGACATAGAGTGACTAACAGTTACCAAAGGGAAAGGGACTGGGGAAGATGGGTGGGAAGGGAGGGATAAGGGGGAAAAAGGGCTATTACAATTAGTACACATAATGTAGCAGGGGTGGGGTGGGGTGGGGGGATACGGGGAAGGCAGTATAACACAGAGAAGACAAGTAGTGATTCTGTAACATCCTACTATGCTGATGGACAGTGACTGCAATGGGGTATGTGATGGGGACTTGATAATAGGGGGAGTCTAGTAACCATAATGTTGCTCATGTGATTGTATATTAATAATACCAAAAAAAAAAGACATAGAGTGGCAGAATGGATAAAGAAACAGACCCATATATGCTGCCTACAAGAAACTCATTTCAGACCCAAAGACATATACAGACTAAAAGGGAAGGGATGGAAAAAGATATTTCATGAAAATAATAGGGAGAATAGAGCAGAAGTAGCAGTACTTACATCAGACAAAATGGATTTCAAAACAAAGAAAGTAACAAGAGACAAAGAAGGACATTACATAGTGATAAAGGGGTCAGTCCAGTGAGAGGGTATAACCATCACAGATATCTGTGCACCCAACATAGGAGCACCTAAATATGTAAAACAAATATTAACAGAATTAAAGGGGGAAATAGATTGCAGCACATTCATTTTAGGAGACTTTAAAACACCACTTATATCAATAGACAGATCAACCAGACAGAAAATAAATAAGGAAACAGAGGCACTGAAAATACATTAGATCAGGTGGACTTGATATCTACAGAACAGTCCATCCAAAAGCAGCAGGATACACATTTTTCTCAAAAATACATGGACCATTCTCCAGAACAGATCACATATTAGGCCACAAAAAGAGCCTCAGTAAAATCAAAACGATTGATATTGTTATCAAGCTGCTTCTCAGACCACAATGGTATGAAACTAAAAATAAATTACACAAAGAAAACAAAAAAGCCTACAAAGACATGGAGGCTAAACAGCATGCTTCTAAATAGTGGATATAATGGATCAATGAACAAATTAAAACAGAAATCAAGCAATACCTGGAGACAAATGAAAACAAAAATTCAACAGCCCAATATCTGTGGGATACCATGAAAGCAATTCTAAGAAGGAAGTACATAGCAATACAGGCCTCTCTGAAGACACAAGAACAATCCCAAATAAACAGTCTAACTAACAATCAAAGAAACTAGAAGAAGAAAACCAAGTGTATCCTAAAGTTAGTAGAAGGAGGGACATAATAAAGATAAGAGCAGAAATAGAATAGAGAAGAATAAAACAATAGAAAAAAATCAATGAAACCAGGAGCTGGTTCTTTGAGAAAATAAACAAAATAGATAAACTGCTATGTAGACTTATCAAAAAAAAAAGTACACACATAAACAAAATCAGAAACAAAGAAGGAATAATCACAATGGATAACATAGAAATACAAAGAATTATTAGAGAATATTATGAAAAATTATTTTCCAGTAAATTGGACAATCTAGAAGAAATGGACAACTTTCTAGAAAAACACAACCTTCCAAGACTGACCCAGGAAGAATAATAAAAACTGAGTAGAACAATTATCAGCAATGAAATTGGTAATATAAAAACTCCCAAAAAACAAAAGTCCAGGTACAGACGGCTTCACAGTTGAATTCTACCAAATATTTAAAGAAGAGCTAATACCTATCTTCTTAAAGTATTCTAAAAAGTAGAAGAGGAGGGAATACTTCCAAACTCATTCTCTGAGGCCAGCATCACCAGACAAAGACACCACAAAAAAGGAAATTAAAGACCAATATCCCTGATGAACAGAGATGCAAAAATCCTCAACAAAATACTAGCAAACCAAATTCAAAAATACATCAAAAAGATCATCCATCATGACCAAGTGGGATTTATTCCAGGGATGCAAGAATGGTACACTATTCACGAATCAATCAATATCATACATCACATACAAAAAAAAAGAATAAAAACCACATGATCATCTCAATAGATGCTGAAAAAGTATTTGGAAAAATTCAACATCCATTCATGATATCTCAAAAAATGGGTATAGAGGGTGTATACCTCAACATAATAAAGGCCATGTACAACAAACCCACAGCCAACATCATACTTAATCATGAGAAGCTGAAAGCTTTTCTTCTAAGATCAGGAACAAGACAAGATGTCCATTCTCACCATTCTTAATCAACATAGTACTGCAGGTCCTAGGCACAGCAATCAGACAAGACAAAGAGATAAAAGACATCCTAATTGGTATGGAAGAAGTTAAACTGTCACTATTTTCAGATAACATGTTGATATACATAGAAAACCCTAAACACTCCACCAAAAAACTATTAGAACTACTAACTGAATTCAGAAAAATTGCAGAATGCAAAGTATACAGAAAGCTGTTGCATTCCTGTATCCTAACAACAAACTAAAAGAAAGAGAAATCAGGAAAACAACTCAATTTACAGTTGCATCAAAAAAAGAATAAAATACCTAGGAATAAACCTAACCAAGGAAGTGAAAGACCTATACTCTGAAAACTATAAGACACTCATAAGAGAAATTAAAAAAGACACCAATAAATGGAAATCTATCCAGTGCTCATGGATAGGAAGAATTAATATTGTCAAAATGGCCATGCTGCCCAAAGCAATTTACAAATTCAGTGCAATCCCTATCAAAATACCAACAGCATTTTTTCAGTGAACTAGAACAAATAGTTCTAAAATTCATATGGAACCACAAAAGACCCCAAATGGCCAAGCAATCCTGAGAAAGAAGAACAAAGCTTGAGAGATTACACTCCTTGACTTCAAGTTCTACTACAAAGCTATAGTAATCAAAACAGTTTATTACTGGCACAAGAACAGACCCATAGATCAATGGAACAGATAGACATCCCAGATATAAATCCATGCATATAATACAATAATTAATGTACTGAAAGGAGCCATGAATGTACAGGGGAAAATAATACAATAATTAATGTACTGAAAGGAGCCATGAATATACACAGGGGAAAAGACGGCCTCTTCAATAATAGGTGTTGGGAAAACTGGGCAGCTACTGGTAAGAGAATTAAACTGAATTACTGTCTAACTCCATACATAATAGTAAACCCAAAATGGATCAAAGACCTGAACGTAAGTCATGAAACCATAAAACTCTTAGAAGAAAACATAGGCAAAAATCTCTTGAACATAAGTATGAGCAATTTTTTCCCTGGACACATCTCAGGAAAGGGAAACAGTAAAAAGGGAATAAGTGGGACTACATCAAACTAAAAAACTTATGTACAGCAAAGGACACCATCAACAGAACAAAAAGCACCCTAAAGTATGGGAGATGGTATTTGTAAATGATTCATCCAATAAGGGGTTAACAGCCAAAATACACAAAGAGCTCATATGCCTCAACACCAAAAAAAAAAAAAACAAGTAAAAAATGGGTGGAGAACCTAAACAGACATTTCTCCAAAGAAGAAATACAGATAGCCCAGATAGCCAACAGGCACACGAAAAGATGCTCTGCATTGCTAATCACCAGGGAAATGCAAATTAAAGCCACAATGAGATACCACTTCACACCAGTCAGATGGCCACTATCCAAAAGACAAGAAATAACAAGTGTTTGTGAGGATGTGGAGAAAGGGAACCCTCCTACACTGTTGGTGGGAATGTCAGTTGGTGCAGCCACTGTGGAAAGCAGTATGGAAGTTCCTCAAAAAGTTAAAATAGAAATACCATTCAACCCACCAATTCCACTTCTAGGAATTTATCTGAAGAAAACAAGATCCCTGATCTGAAAAGACATATGCACCCCTATGTTTATCACAGCACTATTTACAATAGCCAAGATATGAAAGCAACCTAAGTGTCCATCAGTAGCTGAATGGATAAAGAAGATGTGGTATATACAATGGAATATTATTTAGCCATTAAAAAAAAGAAATACTGCCATTTGCAACAACATGGATGGATCTAGAGGGTATTATGCTCAGTGAAATAAGCCAGGCAGAGAAAGATAAATACCATATGATTTCATTTATTTGTGGAGTATGAAAACAAAACAAAACAAAAGGAACAAAACAGCAGTAGACTGAGAGACACTAAGAAGTGACTAGTGGTTACCAAGAGGGAGAGATTAGGTTGGAGTGGGGGAAAGGGGCAGGGGCTAAAGGGTCACAATAATTCGCAATCACACTATAAGCTGGTCACCAAGACGATAGTACAGCACGGGGAATATTCAACGATTCTGTAACATTTTACTACATTGATAGATGGTAACCACACTAGAGGGTGTGAGGATTTAATATAGGTAACTGTTCAACCATTTGAAACCAATGTAAGATTGTATATCAGCAATACTTCAATAAAAAAAATTAAAAGTTCAGTTTCTTGATTGCACTAGCCACATTACAAGTGCTCAATAAATACATGTGTCTAGTGGGTACCATACTGGACAGTGCTGGTATAAACATTTCTAGCATCACAGAAATTGAATAATGCTGGACTCAGGGCAGTGGTCCTCAAACTTCATCATAAATAAAGTCACCTGGAGGACTTAGTAAAGCAGATTGCTGGACTTCATCTCAAGAGTTTCTGATGTAGTAGGTGTGGGGTTGGGCTGGAGAAATTACTCATGATCACCTGTTCCCAGGTGAGATGCTGATGCTGCTCATTTAGGGAATATCTTGGAGAACCACTTGTCTGGAGGAAGGATTCTTGACCTGAAATCTGCAGACTTTTTAATGGAAAGCCAAATGCTATATATCCACATAATAGAGGTTATAGGATAGAGGGCACATGGTTTACTCTGAAACTCAAGTGGGTCAGCAGATCAGTCAGAAAACTTCGAGCTGCTCTTAACAGAAAATCTGAGCAACAGTGACTTAAATCACATGGACACTGATGTTCATTTTGCCAAGTTAGAGGCAGGCAAAAGTTTCACGGGTCTTTCAGTGGCTCAAGCCTGTCACCAAGAAAGTCAGGCACTTTCCTTCCCCAGAAAAGGCCTTGCGTATTTTTGGTCAGAACTAGGTTACGTGCCTACCTCTAGACTGGTCCTCGCAAAGGGAAAATGGGATTCACATGATTGTTTTAGATATTGAGATACAGCCTTGGGCTCAGGGAGAGGGGATTTACCAATTTTCTGAACAAAATATTAGTTCTATAATGGGGATAAAGAGAAATGGCTGTTGGGTTGATAGGCATATGTGTCTCTCACTGAATTTCCTGAAAAAGATTAGGAACATCTGGGCTGTGTCTTTTCAGCTCATCACCTGGTTTCAGTGTGCTAAGCATGTGGAGCCTGGATGTGCTCAGCTGGGAAGATTCCCTTGGCTCTGTTCTCTCATACCTTATGACAGGTCTGGGAAGCAGTTCTGCTTATAACAGGGGTGGGGTGAGCATAACTGAAGAACCTGATCCAGGCCTCCGGCAGTCACCATGAAGTCAGCCTGAAAGTCACCCTCTGACTTGCCCCCCAATTCTGAAAGGGATTCTTGCCTGGTTCCTTTTAGTCAAGTCCTTTTTAATTCTTTAGGGATTGCCATTACCCTCTTTCTCTCACTAGCCCTCTCAGAACTTGTCCTGGTCCTATATTTGGGAACCAAACACTTAAGATTCTACAGCCAGACTTCCAGATCCCTATCTACATGCCTGGATCCCCGGTCTCCTCCCATCATGTGCTTCAGATACTCTGCTAATTAGAAAGATCATGTCTAAAAATATGCAGTTTGAGTCTTGCATGTAGGTAAGTGAAGCCCTGGGAGTGAGTGAGATCATTGGAGGAGAGGATGTAAGAAAAACAGCTGAAAGCACTCACCCCAGCCTACTGAATCAGATTAAGGGCATGGTCATCTATGTTTTTATCTGTAAACTCTAAAACTCAATAGACCTATGAATCACAAATCAACACACATCTGCAGACCTAATGCTGTTCCTTGTGGCTCTGAGACTCCAAAGAAGTGCCTAATGAGATGTTGGCAGCTGAGCTGGCAGGGCTTTCCCCTGTGTCCCATACCCCCAGAGCAGTTCTGCTTTTGTTTTTTGTGTATTATGATTCTGCACAAAATTTTGTCTGTAGAAATACAGAGTTCCACTTCTTATTTAAAAAAAAAAAGTTCACTGGCTGAATGATGTGAAAGGTGCCTTTCAACACTGGCATTGAGCTGCAGCTGGAAGCTAGACTACAGGTATCAGGCTGTAACATGGGAAGCAGAAGTGAGTACTCGCCTCTTTTAGGAGCAAGAACTCTGACCCCCTTATTCTCCTGTGGTTTTGAGCGGACAGTTGCCTCAGTCAACAGCTGGATACAGTACCCAATTGTTTGCCACAAAAGTCCTGCAAGTCTGTTTCCTCTAAAAGCTTCTTCCGCAACTTTCCTCCCCCCATCCCCCTAGGACAGAAGTGGACACAAAGGGGGATGTTTCAGTTCCCCTGCTGGGTTGTGTGTCTTCCTTTCACACCCTGTCCAGAACATCTAGGGAATTTTTACTTTCCAAAGTTGCTTACCAGAAACAGTTTGGCAGAGTGTAGTTTGTGGGAGGAGGCTATAGTTAAATGAGCACAAAAGCACATGTTCGTGGTGAATTCTTAACATGTGTGCAGAGGGAGTAAAGGAGCTTTAGTAAAACTGCCGTTCAGGCTAACTCGGGAATGAGGAACAAGCAGAAACACTTCAAATTGTATTTTAGGGCATTTAATCTCCAATCAATAACACATATTCAGGATTATGACAGAATTTCAGTGTATATTTGTATATACTTTTTTAAAGTTTTTATTTGGTATTACAATGTTGTAACTAATAAATGAAAAGCTGCCTGTTTTCATTGTACAGATTTCGGAAAGTAAAGCGTGGCTGCTGGATAGTAAACAAGCAGCAGAGCCATTCTCAGAGGAAGTACATGAGAGTCTTAAAAGTGTAGGGGGAAGATTATTTTAGGTTATAAACAGAGGACTTTTGTAAAAACTTGAAAAACATCATCAATCCAACCTTCCTTCCGAGGCTCGGGGAGGGAAGGTGACTTGCCAACGTATCAAAGTTGATTATTAGGCAAAGTTCATTTCAGAACCCAGGGCTCTTTACTCTCTGCCCACAGAGTTGGTCCCTTTCCTGAAATGCCCATCCAGGTCCTAGTTTCCCATGGCTTCTCTCTGTGGCCCACTTTCTGCATCTGAAGCCACCTTCTCCTTGATCTGTTGACCTGGCTTCAGGGAAGAGAGGCCACAGCTGGTCTGAAATAGGAAGACTGTAAATTTAAACTTTCAGCATGACCCATTTGCCTCACTTTTTCCACTGTGATGAGTGAAAATACAGACAACAGAATGTTTCACAAAAAGGACAACTCAAAGAGGATAAGGAAAATGCAGAACACAGAAGTGTGCAATTTGTTTTTAAAGAGAAGCATATTACAGAACTTCATGATTTTTTTTTTTTTTTTTTTTTACCTCTGTCATCTGTGACCCATTCGCCTGTTTAGCCAAGATATTTTGGCTTTTCTTCTCTGGGAAACCAGTGGGTGGGTGAATATGGAGGAGGCAAGAGTTAAGAAAATAGCAGCAGATGCTGGAGCCCAGTGAGAGGATTCTTCCTGACCTCATAAGCAAAGGCATACCACACCTCCCACCCTCTGAGTCTCCTTTGAAAAAAGCTGCTAAAACTCCCTTACTTGGGAGGATTTCCCAATACTGATGAAGGAAGTCTCCAGGAATCCCTCTTCTCTGGGCCGCCAGGGCTTTGTCTTTCTGCCGATGCCTTCAGCACTAGAGAAAATAACATTGCCTTTGAAGCCAGGCTTACCTGGTTTAATACCAGATCCACCCTTGAATCCAAATCTACCATTTACTATGTGGGGGTCTTTCGATGACTCCTTTAAACTTTCTGAGCTTGTTCCCTCGGCTGTAATAGAGATAAGAGTGCCTACCTCATCAAATTTGTTAGAATTAATAAGATAATGTGTATTAAAGTGCCTCACACATTAACAAACACCTGATTGGTACTCAAAAATTAAAAGGTTTTGTAATACCACCCCTTTCCTCAGCAAATTATTTATAGCTTTCTATTTGCCCTGTGACCATGAGGTGGGCACTGGTAGCTTTCTAACTTCACTCTCGTAGCAATAGGAGTGACAGTTAATTACTTTTTTTCTTATCAACCTTAAGGAATAATTTATACACAGTAAACTGCATCTGTTTGAATTCAATGAGTATGACAGTTATCTATACCCATGAAATGACTGCAATTAAGATACAGAACATTTTCATAAACCTCAAAAGATTCCTCTTGTCCTTCTGCAATCTGTCCCTTTCTGTGTCCTCAGCCTGAGGCAAGCACCCATCTGTTGTCTCTGTAAATTAGTTTGCATTTTATATGCATATAGTCATACAGAGTGTACACTTTTTGTCTGGCTTCTTTCACTGATTTTTTTAGATGAGTACATTGTTGCTTATATCCTTTTTATTGCTGAGTTATATCCCATTGTATGGATATATCACCTGCTGATGGACATTTGGATTGTTTCTATTTTCTGGCTATTTTAAATAAAGCTGATATGAACATTCATTTGTATGTCTTTGGATGAGCATGTTTTCAATTCTGTTGGGTTAATTAATATCCAGAAGTCAAATGGCTGGGTCGAATGGTAGTTGTTAGATTTTTTTAAGACTCAGCCAACCTGTTTTCCAAACTGGCCATACCATTTTACATTCCCACTAACAGTGTGTACAGTTTTCAGTAACTCTACATCCTTACCAACACTTAGTGTGGTCAGTCTTTTTCATTTTAGTCATTCTAATGGGTTTACAGTTAATAGTATTTCCCTGTGACTTTAATTTGTTGCTCTCCAATGTCTAGCAATCTTTAACATCTTTTTGCGTGCTAACTGATCTTCTGTTTAGGTGCTTTTGTGTAGTTTCTGTTAAAATCTTTTGCCCATTTTTAAAATAGTATATTTTATCTTGTTCTTGAGTTCTATAAGTCTAGATACCAGCTCTTTGTAAGATAGAAATATGTGAAATTTTTCTTTCAGTCTATGAAAATACGTAAATATTTTCTCCCAGTCTGGCTTGCCTTTTCATTTTCTTAATGGTGCCAATTTGAGAAGCCGAAGCTTTGAATTTGGATTGTTTTTCTTTTATAACTATGTTTTTTGTTTACCTACCTCAAGGTCACAAAGTTTTTCTCCTAACTTTCTTCTAGGAGCTTTTGAAAGTTTTAGCTTTCACACTTGAATCTATGATCCATTTCAAGTTAATTTTTGTATATGGTATGAGGTAAGGGTTAATGTGAAAATTATCTTTTGAGTGTTTTATATAGGAAATTAAGTTCTCAATAAAGAAATGTTCTAAGATAAGTAATTATCCCTATTTAAATGATGAAGAAAACAAGTCTCAGAAAGATTAAGTAACTTGCTTAAATCGTACAACCAAGACTCAAGCCCATTATTGCCCAATACCAAAGGCAAGATTTTTCTACCCTATTATTGTATGGCATTTTGATTTCAACATTGAATTAGAATCTATATAAAAAATGCCCAGCTATAACCTGTGAAAAGGATATAAAAATATGAAATGGCACTGCCATGCATACCTGTGAGCCCAAACTTACGTTATTAATCACAGCAAGGATGTTGGGAACTAGGCCAGGAGTTCCAGGTCAGGCTATTGCCTAGGTCTATGTTTCAGAAGCTGTAAATATAACTGTCTTGGTGCTGTCTTGACAAAGATCCTTATTCTGAGTTCTTTTTCCATTTCATAGCTGGTCCATCAGAAATATGAAATTAAGTGCCTGGCCACACAGACAGTTAATCCTTAGAGCACCCAGCTGGATGGCTGAGTCCCATTGTGTTTGGTTTGAGTTTTTATTTTTGGAAAACAAATAGTGAGTCAGAGTCCCTCTCTTCCTCACCATGCCTTCTGGATTCTCTTAGATGCTGTGGTCACAGTAGGTAAATACTTTTTTTCCCTAAAACTTCCTTTGGGCCATGACTGAATAATGTGAGAAGAGAAGACCCTGCCCTCTGATATTTAATGTTCACCCTCCACCCCACAACTGTAAAAGAAAGGTCTATTTAAGGCAGTTCACTTGTCATTTCAGAAGAGTCTTTGAATCTTACTTATTTAGCAGAACTATTTTTTCTTTAAAAAAATGAGGGAGTGTGAAGATAAAAGCTATACCACTGTGTTCTTTGTTTTCAACAATGTAGGTTTGATAAATTCACTGCCTCTTCTTCCTATCTTTCTGTGGGACAGTATGGTATAGAGCAAAGACCATGGAGCTATGTATTGAGAAATTTGTAGGTTTGAATCCCAGTTCCAGTATTTACATAACTAGCAAATCACTCACTCTCTATGAAATTGAACTTCCTTTTCCTTGTCTGTAAAATGGGAGTAACAAATACCTTATGGGTTTGTTACAGAATGTCTATACTGCATCTGGCACATATATATGCTTATATTATCTCTTCCAATTCTCCTGTTTTATTAGATCTTTTTTCTGAGGAGTAAGGACATGGGATACTCATTACAAGTCCAAAGAAGGGGTGTTTGAGACTTACAAAGGATGTTTTTTGAGGACAGGCACTATTTAAGGTGCCTTTAAAAAATATATTGCTCTATCTTTGGCTAAGCCAGGCAGTCTAATTTCAAAGGCCAGCCATGGGTGAAGCATTATAGTCATTCTGCCTGTTACTTTCCTTGAAGCTGCCAAGCAGATTGTTCTTGGTCTCTGGATCAAACTCTACTGTCTGTGATGTGATTGTTTCCTGGTAAGAAGCATATTTTATGGGCAGAAGTGTAAGTTGGGAGAGGAGTGGAGAAGAGAGAGTCTATCTGTCTAATACAGAGAGAACCAAGTATAGGTTAATAGGAGGGAGAAGGGAATCCAGTTTACAGATTTGGGAGTTAAACTTCCTTCTTCTGAACTATAGCTCTGAGAAACATCAATCTGTGTCAGTGGTGGGATGACAAGTCAGTGTCCCTCAGTACCTTCTGTCTGCTATGTCTTCCATCTGGCCTCATTTTCCTCTCTCCCATGAAATCCTGCTTTGCATTTCAGTCTAGGGGACTGGCCTCTACTTTATCCATTAAGGATTCTATGATCTCCCCAATCAACATTTTCAAACCTATACATCCTTTGAGATAGAGTTCAGGGCTTATTTCTTCAAAGAAGCCTCCTTTGACTACTCTGCCCAGTTTGATGGTTCCTTGGCTGTCCTAAATCATTCAAATAGCCTTAAGAATGCAAATCTGCAAATATTTAATGAGTACAAAGTGTGTGTGTTTGGTGGCAGGGGAGGGGATTGATTACAGAGAGAGATCAAAGGTAGAACCATGCCTTGCACTTACACTTGACTATTCCTTGTATCGCTTTTTCTCCTCTCCTAGTACATGAATATAGCTCAAATTTCATTCCATTTGCACTGGCTTCATCTGTCTCTACAATTTTAGATATAGTTTATTTCACTTAATGTCGTAGGCTTAAAAATGTTTATTACAAACTTTGAGGGTAATTTAATGACTACAGAGTGACTCATTCATTAAACCACTTTGTGCCACCAGAACATTGGAGCCGTTATGTTCCTAGATAAGGAAGTGGGCATCACTGAATCATTAAAGTCCCTTAGTCAGACTTGTTTTATGTGGTTTACTGCTTACACCTAAAATTGTTTTCACCTCCCTAGCTGTATACAGAATATTTTGGATCCCCAACAGGATGAGAAAATTAGTCTCTTCGTATCTAAAGGCATGTATTGTATGGCTAAATAACATGTACATTCAGATCTATGAAATAAGTAAATATTAAGTTTTACCTGTGTGTTGACTCTAAGAATTAAACACTAATAAATATCCTTTGCAATATTGCAATTATGTAAATATTCACAGTAAAGCTGAGTTGCATTTTGAACCATAGGAAGAAAATAAAGTTCTATGACACTAAACCTGCAACACTTAAAGGTGAATGTTCCATACAACAAGATCAAATAGATTCTCTTTCTATTTTCTATCGTGTGCCACATTTTCTTGGTTTCATATTTATAACTTGTCTTTGTTTTTTGTTTTCCTTGGAGTTTCTAATTGCCTTTTCTCCCCACTGATTGAAGAAAGAAGGATCTGCCTTTACCTTATGACTAACACCATTTAGCTTCTTAATCATACTGTTTGTTACAGGGAAAGGACGTTCATCTTGACACATTCTTCTCTAAGTCCACAGAGTTCCGTTCTGATTCCAAGGCCTAGTACCATATCATTGAAATCCTGAGTTAAGTGTTCTTTCTTGCACCCCATGTAATCCTTGGTAATTTTTTTCTGAAAGAATGCATAGACGTTAAACATTGTAATTCCTTGCAGAGAAGTTAAATATTGTAATGTTTTGCCCAGCTGATCGTTTAGACAATCCTTCAATTAATCACCCTGATTTCTGCTTCTCTTCCTCATGTTGCTCTTTATCCCCTAATTATGTGCTACTGATTACAATAGCCACTAGCTACATGTGACCTGTTGAGCACTTGACATCTGGCTCATCTGAATTGAGATGTGCAATGAGTGTAAAATTCACACCAGATTTCAAAGAAAAGGAAAGAGAATATCTCACTTTTTATATTGATTATATATTGAAATGAGATTTTTTACTTTTTAGTGTAAAATGGTTTTTAAATGTAAAAAGAAATTTCAGAATTACATGCGTGGCTTGTCATACATCTCTATTGGAAAGTGCTGCCCGAATCCCCAGCATGGCCTTTCTAGGCCTCAATAGGCGCATCATTGGCTACTGCATGCAGCTTTCCTCCATGTTCTTTTATCTGGCTTCCTTCATTTAGGTTAGTTACACAGTACTACATCTATAAAACAGTACATCTGCCAATGTAATCCCATCTACTTTGCATTTTTTGAAAGTGTTAAAAATTTCCACTCTGTTCCTTTTCTCCCTTTATTCCTTTCTTCTCACACTAAGCATGGGTATTAATTTGTTCCCCCTTGCACCACTTTGTCACATCTTTGGCATTTGGGAGGGAGGAGAAGTGGACATATTTTCAGTCTATTAATTGGGAAACAGAAGGTTTTACTGATTTTATCACTATTTTGAACAACAGTGTGATGATCATTTTCATGCATAAGTCTGCATCTCCAGAGATTTTCTTAAGATGGATTTCTGGAAGTATATGTACTGGTTCAAATTATATGAATTTCTTTATGGCTCTTGGTATACATATTGAAATTTTTCTTTTTAAAAAATGTACCAATATGTTCTTGGTGGGTTAGTCAATAAAAGATGGGAACAGTTATCCAAGAGGTGCCCAGATTCTATCTGAATCCTCTTATGTGGGGATTTTATCTCAGCTTCTGTGGAAAACATGGCCTGTTTTATGAATCACTTAACTTTTATAAGCATTCATTTTCTTACTTGTAAAATAGGGATATTCACGCCCTGAAGCTCACTGAAAGTAATATTTTCATTAATGCATTTCAGCAAGTGTTTGAGAGCCTCCTGCTTGTACAAAGTACATATGCTGCTGTAGAAACTATGGGGGATGTCCACATGCTATAGACTGACCTCAAAACTAATTTCTTATGAAGGTAATAGAATAGGAGACAAGGCACATTCCTAAGAAACTATCTCACAAGTCTTTTGTGATTTGTAATAAGAGGTACAGAGAAGGTGTTAAAGAGGTTTCAATGGGGAAGTCTTTGCATTCCTTTTAAAAGATCAAAGAAAACAGCCTAGAGGAGGTGGCACGTAAAGTAGGCCATGAAGGAAGAGTGCATACATGAGGTGTGAGGGTGAGCATGAGCAAAGGCACAGGGGTGAGTTCTAAACAGATCAGTGGAGAATGTTCACTGGAGTGCAGGCAGAAGGCAAGGACAACAAATTGTAGGTCACAGTTTGTTTCTCTGAGTATCCTTCTTTGCATGTGCCACAGAATGATCTACTCCCTGTATTTATTTCTGCCGTGCTTCAACAGGGAAGGCAGAGAGAAATCATTTCACTCAGTTTTGGCTCTGGCTGGAATTGTGTAGGCGAAGCTTGTCTCGTCCATGCGGATAAGTACACAATATATTAACATTGGCCTTTCTCGCCCACAGAGGTTGGAAATTCTGAGGCATTTTTAAACAGTTCTGAGGCTGTGACACATTATCCTTATCCAATCAAATGATAACCTGCATCAGAAATTTTGAGGAGTGGTCAGAGGAAGAACATTCTTGAAGAGAATAACTGAGACAAAAAGAGAAGGTGACAATAGAGAGAATAGTGAAAATTAGACCTCTGGAATCATCATGAAAAAGTGAGGAATTTTGTGAAGCAAAGACAATAAGCCTACTTTCTATCCATCTTTCTGGCCTTCTCCCTTCTGGGAGTTCAGTGTCTTCTAATGGTTGTTTGGTATATTCAGGCTGTTCTCTGACAATCTAGAACCATTCTGGGTATCACCCTTCTGCCTCCCTATGACCATGCCCTACATTTGTTTCATCCTTAGCAATATACAGGATGTTCTTTCTTGTTACCTATAAAATGAAGTCAGATTTCTACATTTGGCATTCACAGTGCCCCCAGTGTCTCCAGCTTGTATTTACCATCTTACTTTAATTGTACCACTACTCTAACCTTGAGTCTGTGGCTTCACATCTCTCATCCACTTCTAACAGGAGCATTTGGTTCATTTATTCACCCAATGACCATTTATTGAATGCCTATAATGTATCAATCCTTCAGTAAACTTCCATTATGCAACTTCTATGTTCTAGGCCTTATTTTAGAGCCTATGAATAGAGAAATAGTAAAGGGGGCAATGTTGATAAATGGAAAAAGACCATGAGATAAATCTGGTCAAAATACAGGCATGCCAGGAGATGCCCATGTAGTCCCCTTAACTAGTGAGCTATATCGCTAGTACCACTGAAATCAAGACTCGGGTAGCATTTAGGTTCAATTCAAATATGTTGCAAAATGGAGATAATGAAAGAAGCAACCAACCATCATGATCCTGAACTAGAGTGATCAGGTCCAGGACTACTGATGGTTTCTTAAAAGATAAAACTTACTACCTATTCTGACTCATCTTGTCAAAATGGTCCACAGTTTCCCTGTGATTACACCTAATAGCACTACTGGGGTCTGTCTGATGGGGCCCCTTTCTTTCTTTCTCTTCTGTCCTTCCTTCCTTCCTTCCTTCCCTTCCCTTTCCTTCCCTCCCCTCCCCTTCCCCTTCCCTTTCCTCTTTCTTTCTTTTTTATTAAGGTCTCATTGATATACAATCCTATGTTCAGGTTTCACATGGGCAACATTGTGGTTACTACATTCCCCCTTGTTATCAAGTCCCCACCACGTACAGCATTACAGTCACTGTCCATCAGCATAGTAAGATCCTATAGAGTCACTACTTGTCTTCTCAGTGCTATACTTCCTTCCCTGTGTCCCCCCATATTATATGCACTAACCATAATACCCTTTAATCCGCTTATCCCTCCCTTCCCAACCCCTTTCCCTTTGGTAACTGTTGGTCCATTCTTAGGTTCTGTGAGTCTGCGGCTGTGTTGACCTTCAGTTTTTGCTTTCTTGTTATACTCCACAGATGAGTAAAATCATTTGATACTTGTCTTTCTCCACCTGGCTTATTTCACTGAGCATAATACCCTCTAGTTGCATGCATGTTGTTTCAAATGATAGGATTTGTTTTCTTCTTATGGCTGAATGGTATTCCATTGTGTATATGTACCATATCTTCTTTATCCACTTCATCTACTAATGAACACTTAGGTTGCTTCCATGTCTTGGCTATTGTAAATAGTGCTTCGATAAATATAGGGGTGCATATGTCTTTTTGAAACTGGGCTCCTTCATTCTTAGGGTAAAATCCTAGGAGTGGAATTCCCGGATCAAATGGTATTTCTATTTTTAGTTTTTTGAGGAACCTCCATATTGCTTTCCACAATTGTTGAACTAATTTACATTCCCAACAGCAGTGTGCGAGGGTTCCCCTTTCTCCGCATTCTCGCCTGCATTTGTTGTTGCTTGTCTTTTCGATATTGGCCATCCTTACTGGTGTGAGGTGATATCTCATTGTGGTTTTAATTTACATTTCTCTGATGATTAGTGATGTGGAGAATCTTTTCATGTGCCTGTTGGCCATCTGAATTTCTTCTTTGGAGAAGTGTCTGTTCATATCCTCTGCCCATTTTTTAATCAGGTTATTTGCTTTTTGGGTGTTGAGGCATGAGAACTCTTTATATATTTTGGAGGTCAACCCTTTATCAGATATGTCATTTATGAATATATTCTCCCATACTGTAGGATGCCTTTTTGTTCTGCTGATGGTGTCCTTTGCTGTACAGAAGCTTTTAGTTTCAAGTACTCCCACTTGTTCATTTCTGCTTTTGTTTCCCTTGCCTGGGGAAATATGTTCATGAAGAAGTTGCTCATATTTGTATTCAGGAGAGTTTTGCGTGTTTTCTTCTAAGAGTTTTATGACTTACATTCAAGTCATTGATCCATTTTGAGTTTACTTTTGTGTATGGAGTTAAACAGTAATCCAGTTTCATTCTCTTACATGTAGCTGGCCAGTTTTGCCAACACCAGTTGTTGAAGAGGCTATCATTTCTTCATTGTATATCCATGGCTCCTTTATCATATATTAATTGGCCATATATGTGTGGGTTTATATCTAGGCTCTCTATTCTGTTCCACTGGTCTATGGCTCTGTTCTTGTGCCAGTACCAAATTGTCTTGATTACTGTGGCTTTGTAGTACAGCTTGAGGTTAGGGAGTGTAATCCCCGCAGCTTCATTCTTCCTTCTCGGGATTGTTTTGGCTATTCAGGATCTTGTGTGGATCCATATGAATTTTAGAACTATTTGTTCTAGTTTGTTGAAGAATGCTGTCAGTATTTTGATAGGGATTGCATTGAATCTGTAAATTGCTTTAGGCAGGATGGCCATTTTGACAATATTAACTCTTCCTATCCATGAGCACAGGCTGTATTTCCACATATTGGCATCTTCTTTAATTTCTCTCATGAGTATCTTGTTGTTTTCAGGGTATGGGTCTTTCACCTCCTTGGTCAGGTTTATTCCTAGGTGTTTTATTCTTTTTGTTGCAACTGCGAATGGAATTCTTTTCTTGATTTCTCTTTCTTCTATTTCTGCTACTTCATTATTAGTGTATAGGATACAACAGATTTCTGTGTATTAATTTTTTTAATAATTTATTTTGGTATCATTATTCTACAATTAGATATGCAATATTATGGTTATTAAACTACCCCCTTCATCAGATCCCCCCCACCAGCCCCATTACAGTCACTGTCCATCAGCGTAGTGAGATGCTATAGAATCACTACTTGTCTTCTCTGACTTCTACTGCCCTCCCCGTGCCCCCCCGCACATTACATCTACTAATCGTAATGCCCGTTTTACCCTCTTATCCCTGCCTTCCCACCCATCTTCCCCAGTCCCCTTCCCTTTGGTGAGTCTGCTGCTGTTTTGTTCCTTCAGTTTTTTTCTTTGTTCTTATACTCCACATGTGAGTGAAATCATTTGATACTTGTCTTTTTCGGCTTGGCTTATTTCACTGAGCATAATACCCTCTAGCTCCATCCATGTTGTTGCAAATGGTAGGATTTGTTTTCTTCTTATGGCTGAATAATATTCCATTGTGTATATGTACCACATCTTCTTTATTCATTCATCTACTGATGGACACTTAGGCTGCATCCATTTCTTGGCTATTGTAAATAGTGCTGCAATAAACATAGGGGTGCATATGTCTTTTTCAAACTGGGCTACTGCAGTCTTAGGGTAAATTCCTAGGAGTGGAATTCCTGGGTCAAATGGTATTTCTATTTTGAGTTTTTTGAGGAACCTCCATACTGCTTTCCACAATGGTTGAACTAATTTGCATTCCCACCAGCAGTGTAGGAGGGTTCCCTTTTTCCACATCCTCGCCAACATTTGTTGTTGTTTGTGTTTTGGATGTTGGCCATCCTCACTGGTGTGAGGTGATATCTCATTGTGGTTTTAATCTGCATTTCTCTGATGATTAGCGATGTGGAGCATCTTTTCATGTGCCTGTTGGCCATCTGAATTTCTTCTTTAGAGAAGTGCCTATTCATGTCTTCTGCTCATTTCTTAATTGGATTATTTGCTGTTTGTTAAGGTGCGTGAGTTCTTTATATATATATTTTGGATGTCAACCCCTTATCGGATACGTCATTTATGAATATATTCTCCCATACTGTAAGTATCTCTTTTTGTTCTACTGATGGTGTCCTTTGCTGTACAGAGGCTGTTCAGCTTGATATAGTCCCACTTGTTCATTTTTGCTTTTGTTTCCCTTGCCCAGGGAGATATGTTCATGAAGAAGTCGCTCATGTTTATGTCCAAGAGATTTTTGCGTATATTTTTTTCGAAGAGTTTTATGGTTTCATGACTTACATTCAGGTCTTTGATCCACCTTGAGTTTACCTTTGTGTATGGGGCTAGACAGTAGTCCAGTTTCATTCTCTTACATGTAGCTGTCCAGTTTTTCGAACACCAGCTGCTGAAGAGGCCATCGTCTCCCCATTGTATATTCAAGGCTCCTTTATCAAATATTAATTGACTGTATATGTTTGGGTTAATGTTTCTATTTTCTATTCTGTTCCACTGATCTGTGGGTCTGTTTTTGTGCCAATACTAAATTGTCTTGATTACTGTGGCTTTGTAGTAGAGCTTGAAGTCAGGGAGCGTAATTCCCCCTGTTTTATTCCTCCTTCTCGGGAGTGCTTTGGCTATTCGGGGTCTTTTGGGGTTCCATATGAATTTTAGAATTATTTGTTTCAGTTTATTGAAGAAAGCTGTTGCTAGTTTGATAGGGATTGCATTGAATCTGTAGATTGCTTTAGGTAGTATAGCCATTTTGACAATATTTATTCTTCCTAGCCAAGAGCATGGGATGCATTTCCATTTGTTAGTGTCCTCTTTAATTTCTCTTAGGAGTGTCTTGTAGTTTTCAGAGTACAGGTCTTTCACTTCCTTCGTTAGGTTTATTCCTAGGTATTTTATTCTTTTTGATGCAATTGTGAATGGAATTGTTTTTCTGATTTCTCTTTCTGTTGGTTCATCATTAGTGTATAGGAAAGCAACAGATTTCTGTGTGTTAATTTTGTATCCTGCAACTTTGCTAAATTCAGATATTAGTTCTAATAGTTTTGGAGTGGAGTCTTTAGGGTTTTTTATGTACAGTATCATGTCATCTGCAAATAGTGACAATTTGACTTCTTCTTTACCAATCTGGATGCCTTGTATGTCTTTGTTTTGTCTGATTGCGATGGCTAGGACCCCCAGTACTATGTTGAATAACAGTAGAGAGAGTGGGCATCCCTGTCTTGTTCCCGATCTTAGATGAAAAGCTTTCAGCTTCTCGCTGTTAAGTATGATGTTAGCTGTGGGTTTGTCATTATATGGCCTTTATGATGTTCAGGTACTTGCCTTCTATACCCATTTTGTTGAGAGTTTTAATCATGAATGGATGCTGAATTTTGTCAAATGCTCTTTCAGCATCTGTGGAGATAATCATGTGGTTTTTGTTCTTCTTTTTATTGATGTGGTGGATGATGTTGATGGATTTTCGAATGTTGTACCATTCTTGCATCCCTGGGATGAATCATGTGTGATCATGGTGTATGATCCTCTTGATGTATTTTTGAATTCGATTTGCTAATATTTTGTTGCATATTTTTGCATCTACGTTCATCAGGGATATTGGTCTGTAATTTTCTTTTTTTTGAGGTCTTTTCCAGGTTTTGGTATTAGAGTGATGCTGGCTTCATAGAATGAGTTTGGAAGTATTCCCTCCTCTTCTATTTTTTCGAAAACTTTAAGGAGAATGGGTGTTATTTCTTCTCTATATGTCTGGTAGAATTCAGAGGTGAATCCATCAGGCCCAGGGGTTTTGTTCTTGGGTAGTTTTTTGATTACCAATTCGATTTCGTCACTGGTGATTGGTCTGTTTAGTTTTTCTGTTTCTTGCTTGGTCAGTCTTGGAAGATTGTATTTTTCTAAGAAGTTGTCCATTTCTTCTATGTTTTCCAGCTTGTTAGCATATAGATTCTCATAATATTCTCTTATGATTCTTTGTATTTCTGTGGGGTCCGTCGTGATTTTTCCTTTCTCATTTCTGATTGTGTTTATGTGTGTAGATTCTCTTTTTCTCTTAATGAGTCTGGCTAGGGGTTTATCTATTTTGTTTATTTTTTCAAAGAACCAGCTCTTGGTTTTATTGATTTTTTCTATTGTTTTATTCTTCTCAATTTTATTTATTTCTTCTCTAATCTTTATTATGTCCCTCCTTCTGGTGACTTTGGGCCTCATTTGTTCTTCTTTTTCCAATTTCAGTAATTGTGTCTTTAGACTATTCATTTGGGAATGTTCTTCTTTCGTTAAATAGGCCTGGATTGCAATATACTTTCCTCTTAGAACTGCCTTTGCTGCGTCCCACAGAAGTTGTTGCTTTGTGTTGTTGTTGTCATTTGTCTCCATATATTCTTTGATTTCTGTTTTGATTTGGTCGTTAACCCATTGATTAATTAGGAGAGTGTTGTTAAGTCTCCATGTATTTGTGAGCCTTTTTGATTTCTTTCTCAAATTTATTTCTAGTTTTAAACCTAGGTGATCTGAGAATTTGGTTGGTAGGATTTCAATATTTTTGAAATTACTGAGGTTCTTTTTGTGGCCTAGTATGTGGTCTATTCTGGAAAATGTTCCATGTGCACTTGAGAAGAATGTGTATCCTGTTGCTTTTGGGTGTAGAGTTCTGTAGATGTCTGTTAGGTCCATCTGTTCTAGTGTGTTGTTCAGTGCCTCTGTGTCTTTACTTATTTTCTGTCTGGTTGATCTGTCCTCTGGAGTGAGTGGTGTGTTGAAGTCTCCTAAGATGAATGCATTGCTGTCTATTTCCTCCTTCAACTCTGCTAGTATTTGTCTCACATATGCTGGCGCTCCTGTGTTGGGTTCATATATATTTATAATGGTTATATCTTCTTGTTGGACTGACCCCTTTATCATTATGTAATGTCCTTCTTTATCTTTTGCTACTTTCTTCGTTTTGAAGTCTATTTTGTCTGATACAAGTACTGCAACACCTGCTTTTTTCTCCTTGTTGTTTGCATGAAATATCTTTTTCCATCCCTTCACTTTTAGTCTGTGTATATCTTTGGATTTGAGGTGAGTTTCTTGTAGGCAGCATATAGATGGGTCTTGCTTTTTTATCCATTCTGTTACTCTGTGTCTTTTGATTGGTGCATTCAATCCATTTACATTTAGGGTGATTATTGATAGGTATGTACTTATTGCCATTTGCTGGCTTTAGATTCGTGGTTACCAAGGGTTCAAGGGTTGCTTCTTTACTATCTAACAATCTAACTTAACTTTCTTGTTAAGTTATTGTAAACACAGTCTGATGTTTCTTTCTTTCTCTCCCTTCTTATTCCTCCTCCTCCATTCTTTCTATAATAGGTGTTTTATTCTTTTGCCTTTAGTTGGTATTTGGATGGTCTGCTTTCTTTGCTATGATTTTTTTTTCTCTGGTGACATCTTTTTAGCCTTAGGTGTGCTTCCCTCTAGAGCAGTCCATTTAAGATATCCTGTAATGGTGGTTTATGAGAGGCAAACTCTCTTAACTTTCGTTTATCTGGAAATTGTT
>JAVSCE010016955.1:0-45373 GCA_032199065.1 Smutsia gigantea | reverse complement strand
GTGGGGGCAGGGGGGTTCTGTTTTCAGAGCTTTTTGGTTGAGGTACAAGCAAAATGAAAACATTTTAGGCACTTGGGAACTTATTTTTCTTTTCCTGTGGGAAGACTTGGTACTGTTACTCTGGCCATCAGGTGCCTTTTGATAGTGAAGTGGGTGACC
Source organism: Smutsia gigantea (assembly GCA_032199065.1). Lineage (NCBI taxonomy): Eukaryota > Metazoa > Chordata > Mammalia > Pholidota > Manidae > Smutsia > Smutsia gigantea. The sequence goes on along the minus strand of JAVSCE010016955.1, from coordinate 45,214 downwards.
CAGGCAGCAGGCATTGTTCCCAGCAGACTTATCTTTTATTTTTCTCCTTTTCTGCTGTCACATTCTTTAAGTTCTTGACCAAACTTGTGTCATGTAAGTTTTAATTAAAAAATTTTTAATTTGAGATATTAATTATTTTTGATGTTTGATATATTTATTATTTTTGATATATTTATTATTTTTGATGTTTGATATATAATATTTTCTTTTTGATATGTGTCATTATTTTCATTTAAGCACTTTTATATAAGAAGGTCTTTACAGCCATTAAATCATGTAGAACATTCCCTGTGTCCCAAGATGTCCTAGACCATGGAAGTACTTGAGTGCCTATTCTATGTATAAGAGGATAAAAATTTCATTTTTATATCAGAAAAAAAAGAAAGTGTGTGTTGGGGTTACATAAATGCGTGCATATGCTTTTCTATTTGCCTATATGTGTATGCTCATATTTAAAACATTTGTTATGAAAATATTAATGGCAATATTAGAAATTCCAACCTTCTGGAGCATTGGCTCTTCTGTAGGGTGACCAAAAAAATTAGTAAATCTCTCAAACTATGTTTGCGTACAATACATTTTTCTATGGCTAATTAGATAAATCTCAGGTGAAAAAAAGAGGAAGGCTACCATGGTTTGATCTGTTTCTGTGGTCTGCTGTCCCCTAACTTCCTTTGCATGATGGTGGGGTCTGCTTGTGCTGGAAGGAGATGCTATAGGAAGAGACACTACAGTACAGAGGAAGACTCCTGGAGGAGCACATTTAGAAAATTTACTTAAAATAGCTCCTTGAAGATACTAGGAAAATTTAGCTGTTGTGCTATAACTGAGGGAATTAGTAGGTGACAAAGCCTGATTTTTATCATGTGCAAATCCCAGTGTGTGCAAACAAGGCTGGTCCCACTCGTAGCTGCAGGCTGTTGCATACTCTTAGGGAGGAGTGTCTCTGAGCAGGAGAAATGGGCAGTGCCTCCAGGCTGTCCTGTGTCCTGGAGGTGAGGTGAGCGTGCCACACAGGCATTGCTGGTGCATTTGTTAGTCAAATGATCACAGCTAGGTTTTTTTTTTCCCCCATCTAGTTAAAGTCTGTTTTTACCCCTGTACAAGTGATGTTGATTCTTACCACACTGGATTGACGTGAGAATTAATGAGCTCAGGTAAATGAAGACCCCTTGCCAGGGCCTGGCCCTCAGTAGACCTGAAGTGACTCTATTTTCTTTTCCTATCCCTCTGTGGGGTTGGCCTGAGTTCCTTTAACTAGTCTCTGGCTTGGCGTCTTGGACAGTGAGAAATGAGGTGGGTTGGGTCATGTTGCAGAGGGGCCCCCTTCCTAAACTGAAAAATTTACAAGTTAAAATCTGGCAGAGGGGAGGAGTGAAGGTTGTAGAAGATTCAGAATCAGAGGGACTGGATGGGATCAGCCATGTGCTTCATGAGGGTCATGCTGATACTGTTTGAGGTTGGTACTGGATGCATTTTAGAAGTTTATGACAAAATAATCACGCACCATGTATAAGAGAACTTGTGTAAAGGTGCACTTTGCATACAATGAATCATCTTAAGATCAGACCTGGAAATGCAGAATTCCTGATGGGTGAAATGCACCCATTTCCAACTGTGGCATTGCATACAGCTCTGCCCGTAGGCAGGAGGTTGAATTAGACCACCACAGTTTCTCTATTTATGTATGTTGGGTATCTTTGATGTGATATTATTGCAAATTTACTAACTGTAAAATGAAATTTGCCTCTTCAGGCTATGGAGAAATTTCCATATAACCAGAGAGATTTTCCCAAGGTTACATAAGGAGGTAGCAGTCCAATGTTATTTATATTTACCTTAAGGATGACTTTGAATTATTACATCCTTAATTACAAATGCTAAATATTCAGAGGACATCTTTTGTATGTAGGATGCAGCATGATTTTAAAAAAGGAATGAAAATATTTTCTGTCTTCTGTTATGGGTTTGGGTAGGTATATTTTAAATAATATATATATATCGAGAGAGATCTGAGGCTCAGCTGAAGAATTAACATTCCTTCTCTGCCCTATTTGCTCTCTATTTATGTACAGGATCAAGGTTGTCCTTGCCTCCAGGTCCTGCAAATGGGTTTTGCTTTCCTAGAGAATGCTCCTGGAGACAACTGGTATGTGAGGGGCACTGAAAAGTAGGTAAAAGTGTTAATGCGATTTCCTTTCAGTTTCTTTTTGTTAAAATATCAATAAAAGCATCAAATGAGCAGACAAAGTTGATGAGGGATACAGTCCAAATTTAACAACACTTTTATTATCTAAGAGCTATTCTATTTTCTTGACTTACTGTCTTAACTCACAAGTGCAAGAAAATAATTTAGGACTTCTTCTGTATTAATATACCTGCAGTTTTAGGAGGAAAAAAAAATCAATATTCAATCTCATTTGTTAAAGAAATCCTTATTAGCATTTGGAAACTCATAGAACTTGCTGTTAAGCGTTTGACATCTTCCTAACTTTCAAATGTATTTTTGTTAAATATATCTAATGAGCTCTACAGCTATTTGCTTATTGGAAACAATATGTCATTATTAAGAGGCAAGCTCAGAGGTAAACTCTTAAGGACTTGGAGTGGGGGTCCAGCATGCAGTGGGTGTCCTGTGGGTGGTAATGGGGCGGTGCGTGATGAAGGACGTTGCTGCCGTGCCTACTGTACTGTCAGATTTTAGATCCTATCACCGTACTCCATGCATAGCCCTCTCTCCCCCTCCCTTCCGTCCCAGCTGCCTCCCTCTTTCCCCTCATTTGTCCCGTTCCTTCCTCCTCCTCTTAATGCCCATGTTGTCTCTGGCTTTTCCCTGTTCACTCAGTTGCTTGTCCTTCTCTCTTTCCTTCCTTTCTGGCTTCCTTCCTGCCGTCCTCTCGCCCCAGCGTGTCTACCGGGGACCAGAGATGCCCCCCTGGCCACCTGGTCCTCAAACTTCTTTCCAGACTCACTTCTGTACCTTGTGCCCTGGGCTTCCGCCCTGGGGAGGGAGCTGACAGCTCAGAGTGCTGGTGTGCCGGAGGCTCAGGGAGTTCAGGCGCCACTTGAAGGGGTCCGGTCACTGCCAGCTGGCTTTCAGAACTGATGCTTTTGAAAGGACTTCGTAACATACAGGAGAAAGGAGCCTGGTGCCGGGCAATGAGCAGTACAGGCCTTGGTGCTGGGTGCGGTGGCTTCCTCGCAAAGCCCTGGGTGCTCTCGGCTGCGCAGCTGCGCGTGGGAAACCGGCAGAACCAAGCCTGCACCACAGGAGCCAGTCCTGGTTTGCCAGGTCACTGGGGACTTCAGATGCAGGAGCACAGTCATCAGGCTCCTGGCGGACAGATGCTCTGAACCCACCAGGCTCTGCTTTAGAAGGCTGCTCCACGTTAGCCCTTGGAGCTGCACGTGTGCTCATGGAACCTGGATTGAGTGCAGTGATACAGCGCAGAGCTCTCAAGGTCACAGGTTGAGTGCAGGACCATTTGGGCTGAGGTCTTCTCTGGCAGTACAGAATAGATGGAGAATTTCCTTCTTAAAGGTGCATAGGGGAAATCTCCTAGGTCTTCACCCCTTCTTATAAAAGTGGCTTTCAAGACTTGGTTTGACTAAGGAAACTGCTTAATTTCCATTGGCCTTTTTCCTCACCTATAAAATGAGGAGTTAAAATAGGTGATTTTAAATGTTCTGGCCTGACATTTGATGGGATCCTAAACCTTGAGCCTTCTTACAGGGCAGTACTGAAAGGACTCTTTCCTTTGAGCCTCAGGGCCTTGCGGAAGGAGTCCTCTGTCGCCAAGAGCCATAGATAAGCCTCACAGATAGGACCCAGGTCCTAGAGGGCTTCATTGTCAGCGTAGCCTGCGGAATTCAGCTGCTCTCCTTCCAAGGACGTTTTGGTGGTGGCTGGGAGACAGCATTTTCAACATGCAAATCAGTAGGCTTCCTGTTTGCTGGGGAAAGGCTCCCTGGAGGAGGGGCATTCTCCTTCTGGCGTGCGGTGAATGGGATGCAACCAGGGCCTGTCCCAGAGATCCAAAGTTTTAGGATGTGTAGAAACTAAGGTAGAGGAAACTTGTATCTTTGGAATATTTGTCATCTCATCTGAGTAGGTAACAAAATAGGAAAAAGAACATGATACAGGAAACTCGTACATGGAGATGCGATCGTCAAATTTGGTTTTTCTCATTACTGAGTCAGGAGAGAATCTGAGCTCGCTACTCGAAATTTCTGTGTACCTATTGTGTACCTTCTTATGGCTGTAAAGGTCTAGAAACAGTTTTTATCTTCTCATTGATGTGTGTGTATGTATGTGTATATGTACTTTTTCAGGTACCTGTAGTAACAAAAACAGTAGAAATTAGCATAATAAATGCTCTTAAAGATGATGCCATTCTCTATAGTGATTCTCTTTGTCTGGCGAGCCTGAACCCAACAAGATCAGGTACTCAATTTTAGGTTATGCTATTTGATAGCAATGGTGAAAGTTTTTAATGGGAAGTGGTTGCAGTTGGACCTTATGCAAAGGGAGTTGTGCCTTGTAGAGAAGTGCTGTCATGTAGAAAGTGCTTTGAGAGAATCAGATGTTGTTTTAATACCTGGGCATTCTTTTGTTACTAAGACTCATTCTTGAGGCTTGGCTGCTTACTGCTGGTTGGTTCCTATCCTCTGCCCTGCCTGCGAAGGGAAGAGGGTGTGTGTAGGGTTAAAGGCCTTGTAAACTGGGCTAGCCTGGAGCTGTGTGAGAGACACCAGCCTTCCTCCCTGTCCTCTCCTCATGCCTTTTGGTCACCTACTGAGGTATAGAATTTCTCTGGGAAACTGTCACAGAAAACTAATGGCATTTATACAAAAAGGGTTATACCCAGAATATTTTTGTCATTGAGGATGACTTTAATGAATAAATAATGGATAAGCTTAAAATACCTTAATAATTACAGGTAGAAATGTCACATGGTAGGCAGGTGTAAGGATCACGAGGAAGCTGTAATAGTGGACTCACTGCAAAGGGGAAGCACCTTCTAAGCCTTGTTTGCTTTACCACGTTTAATCCTCACGGCAGTCCTGGGAGGTCTGCCCTGTCATCATCTCCATCTTACAGATGAGAAAACTGAGACCCACAAAGCTCAGGGTGGGTCACTTGCCTAAGTCACATGGTTGGTGAGTAAGAAGCGGTGCTTCTCGCCTGTGAGTTGGCTTCCATGTTTGTGCCGTGCTCTTAGCCACCATTACGCCGTCCCCTGCCACAAGGATGGTGGCCACAAAATGAAAGTTTTAGGAACTCTTAAGTTAGGAAATTTAATGTTTTCCTACTTCATGAAATATCCCTTGTCACTTCATGTTTCAGATCTGTGAATTTTAGTATTACTTAATAGGGGAACTGTAAGGAAAAGTGAATTGCTGTTTCTGTTCCTTTTAAGCACCTCTGTTAGTTTTGCTGTTATACTATTGGTTTAGTTACAGACTTGCATACAGATGAGTATTTCTTAATTCTATTGATCAAAATAGGATTTGTCCCAAGAAACATAGGACATCCTATAATTACAAATTCCTTGGTATGACCAACTTAACACATAATTAAATTAAAGCACATTATTTGAAACATAAACAGCTTTAAGCCATTAGACTTTCCAGATATTTGGACACATGAGAGAGTGGTTTTCAATCTGTGCCACCTCAACTATCCCTCCTGCCAGTCATCTTCAGTTGTTTTAGGCAGAAGAGCTTCTTAATTATTTCTTTTAAATGAAATCACCCACAGGAATATTGCAGTTATAAGAGAAGAAGGGACTTACAGACTCAGAGCTTCAAGTTTTGTTTTTGTTTTGTTTTTGAGAATGCTTTTTTTCACCAGTCTGCTTACTGATTTTTTATTGGTGGTGTGGGTTCTTTTAGTTAAATGGCTTATTTTGTAGCTTCTCTGAGTCCTTGGGCTCCCAGGACTGGTGTCAAGTGCCACCTGAGGCAGAGTGAGAGGAAAGTGTTTCTCACCAGCAATGACAGGAGAGGCAAGGAAGACATTTGTTTGGTTCCTAAGAACAAGAATATGGCCTTGCTTCTATGGACTCCTGGGTGTTACATTGGATTCCCTCCAGTTTCCTGAAAGAGTCTTTTATGTGTGAAAAACCTATATACGTAAGATGTTGGTAAGAATATTCTGCTTTACCATTATGGAGGCAAAGCTGCATTTCCAGTGGGAGGAGGGATTAGAGGAGGATGGTGGGAAACAACAGGCAAAAGCTGAAATGGTGGAGCACTTGCATTGTTTTCTCCTTTTCTAGCTCCACCTCTTACATCTTACATGCAGCCGGCAGAACTCTGGTGCCAGGTCTATCCACATGTCCTCAGAGCTCTGCCCTGCAGTGTGTGTGTGTGCCCTCGGCTTGCTGCTGTCAGATGCTGGGGTGTGAGGAGCAGGGCATCCTTTCCTGCTTCAGATACAGAACATGAGACTCCAACATTCATAACTTTGAACATGAAATCTCTTTGATGGGGAATATGACTCACTTATTTTTCTGTTTTAATATGTATGAAATCAGTAGTCGTCCTGATTAAAATGACTAAAAGAATTTTTGTTGTTGCTTTCAACATTCATAATGCACACATCACAAAGTAACCGGCTAAAAGAAGTACCACAAAAATATGATGCAGAATTCCTTACTTTAAGGTATGTATTGTGAAAGTACTGTTTGGTGTTTTGTAGTATTTAGACATGTGTCCGTGGTGTATAGCCACATCCAAAAGGCGGATTTAAGTGTGCTATCTTCAGATGGGTAGCAGTTAATATTAATTTAAAAGCCGAGCAGAGGTTATTGGGTTTTGGGTTTTGTTTTTCCTCTTGGACCTGGGAGAAAATGTGTAACTGAAGATTTTTTCTACAGAATTTTAATTTTGATTTTGCTTAAACTTAATTTCCAGACATTTGGTTTGCCAGACAACTGTGATTTTGTTTTGTAGTAAAACCCTTTTTGCCAATGAAGAGCATTAAAGTTCAAGCTTTTGCTTGTGTCATATTTCAGACTGAAGACATTTTACAATCAAATGTGAAAATAGAGATTTATAATGGAAATGTTGATTCAATTTGAGCTGAAACCAAACATGCATGAGGGAAAATTAGATTAAACAGTAGATGTTTAGAGGGGCTTTAAATTATGACAGCTTTAAAAAAACATATGTTGTGGACATTTCCCAGGCTGAGAGTATACTAGTGCTGGCAGACTCATAACCCCTTGATGTTTCCGCCACTTATTAAATCCTCTTTTATCTTTCCTTGGACTAGTGGACCCAAAAGTTATAGCTTGGAGTCTGATTGGGAGCTGTGTTTTATACATTACTGTAGGATCAGAACCTGATGCTGTCAGTGGAAGTAGTTCTGTCCTGTCATTCCGTATTATATTTACGAGCGTAAATTGCCACTTCAGATTGTGAGTACAAAGCTACCAGTTACAACTGATTTATTCCATTTGTCAAAGCCTAACAGAATCTCTATGCAACTAATTAATTTTCATATACTATTCAAATGGGGAAGTGCTTGAGTCATGAGAAACTGGAATCTGTGGGTTGGGGGAGCATGGTAATGAGAGGATTCACTGAGTGGCTGGATGTAAATGCTGGGATGGTGAGTATTCTCAGAGAGCCAGCACTGCAGGACAGCCTGCTGGTCTAGCAGGGCCCCCCTGTGGTGGTGATGCCTGACCCTAAAGCAGGCACCTGGGGTCAGCGGGATGCTGTGCCGCTGGAACATCCCACTGTCAGGTAGATGGTTTGCAGAAATTTTCTCCAGTTCTGTTGCTGCCTTTACGTGTCACTCTTTACATTTTGATTTTGATGAAGTCCAACTTGATCTGCGTTTGCTTTTGTTGCCTGTGGTTTTGATGTGTAGCCAAGAAATCATTGGCAAATCCAGTATCATGAAGCTTTTGTCCTATGTTTTCTTCTATGGGTTTTATAGTTTTAGCTCTTATGTTAGGTCTTTGATCCATTTTGAGCTGATTTTTGTATGTGGTGTAAAATAAGGGTCCAACTTCTTTCTTTTGTGTGTGGATATCCAGTTGTTCCAGAACCAGTTTTTGAGAAGACTGTCCTTTCCTCCTTGAATAGTCTTAGCAACCTTTTTGAAGATCATTTGACCATATATACAAGAGTTTATTTTTTAGTTTAAGTCTATTGGTCTTTTGGGCTTTCTTTTTTAGTCTTTGGCCTATCAATCTGTCTTTATACCAGTACCATTATACCAGTACCATATTGTTTGATTGCCGTAGCCTTGTAGTAAGTTTTGATATCAGAACATATGGGAGACCTCCAGCTTTGTTTTTCTTTTCAAGGTTATTTTGGCTATTTGAGGTCCCTTGAGGTTCCATATAAATTTTAGAATGCATTTTTCTATTTTTGCAAAATATATCTTTGGGATTTTGGTAGGGATTGCATTGTATCTATAGATCACTTTTGGTAGAACAGATACATTAAAAATTCTAAGTCTTCCAATCCATGAGCTTAAGATGTCTTTCCATTTGTTTGACTCTAATACTTTTTAATATATATTCCTCGATGGCAAGAGTGTAGATGTGGACATAACCAGACAGACTTGCTGTTGGATTTTTACTGTGGCACTTATCATATTGTTCCACTCTAGATGAGTCTCTTAGGTGTCTCTGAGCTTTGATTTCCTCTTCTTTAAATGAAAGTGGTGTGGATGTTATATATAGTGTATCAAAGGTCTGGCAGCGTGTGTGTGACATCTTTTTCTTCCCTTTGTGCCTTTCTGCCTTCCATGGGCATCTGTAGGTACATCAGCTTTATCCTCTGATTTAAACCAACATTTTGTCTGTTATTCTTCTATTTGTGGATTGAACACTGACCCCAGGATACCTACTCTGACTAAAAACTTTGTCTCCATTTTCCCATTTAGTTTATCCATCTCAGACTCTGACTCCAGCTTCATGCCAGTGGTAACTGCACACCAGCTTTCTGTAGGGATCATGGCCCCAACCAAGCTCTTTAGTCTTTATGCTTGGGCCACCTGGGATCTAGCACCTGGAAAAGTATGGACTTGGATGAATGTAGTCATAGGACCACAGGGAAGGGAAGTGGGGTGGGTGACTTTAAAGGTCAGCCATGAGCACAGCTTTTCAAGTGATGCTTTAATTAAACCATATGCTTTTGTAATGTTTTATGTTTTCCAAAGTATTTTTCTGTCCCATGGATCTCAAAGATGAGTCAACACCAGAAATACCTGAGGAACTTGTTAAAAACAGTCCAGGGGTCCACACCCAATCTCATGAGTCAGAATTCCTAGGAGAGAGGCTAAGGGATTTGTGTTTTAAAAACTCTCCTCAGCCAGTTTTCTGGCAACTGGCTTAGTACTGATCCACAGACAGGCCTTTGGGAACCCCTGACGCACCCTTTTCTGCCAGTTCCAGAATCTCCTATTCAAAACCCAGCAGGCCAGACCTGGACACAGTGAGTGACAGATGAGAGCATTATACCCCAATAGATGGAGTTCATCTTGACCCCAGTCTCATCTCCTGTTTTCTACTCCAGGAACCTTACCTCTTCAGCATTTCTCTTCCAGTGAAAATAGCAGCCCCTTTGCCAGCTAGAAGTCAGAGTTTTTAATATGGACATGAAGTCTGCATTTAGTTTTGCTCTGTTTTTCCCTGTATGCGTCTGAGTATTTGTTCAGATTGAGTCATATAGCAGCTAAGTCCCAAAATCTTTTTCTCAAAATATAAATTCCAATTCCCTAGACATTGCAGTTCATTTTTAACAAGTATTGTGGATCTGCTTTATTGCCCTTGAGAAACATGTAAACAATTTTGGAACCTGAGTTCACTTTTCATCACCCCACCCCTGTGCAAACTCACAAAAAGGCAAGGAGAGCCAGTATTTATCAGATGTTAGACCCATGACTGAGTTTGCCGTAGGGAGTGATGAGTGTGAGCTGAAGGGTGCAAGGCTTGACCTGGAAGGATGACAACAAAAATAACTATTAGTATTTATCAAGTTCTTACTGTGTTTCAGGTGTGAGCTAATAATCACTTTGCATTTGTGGTCACATTTGGCCACACAAGCCATGCTCCTCCTAGATAGCCTTATCCATGTTAATAAGGGTCGACTTCATACCTCCTGACAGTTAGGCCAGAGATCCTGGAGTCACCCTTGACTTTTCTTGTTCTCTCGTCCTGCCCAGTCCTTTGCTCAGCTGATGCTGCCAGTTCTGTGGTTCCGTCCAAGTCCAGATTCTCCATCCAGAATCTGTTCTCACCACATTCACTGCTCCCATTTAGTTCAAGTCCCTATCACCCCCTCTTATGCCTTACTGCCATGGCCTTACCACTCTCTCTTTCCACCTCTGCCCACTAGAGCTTATTCTCATTGCAGCAGACAAGGTAACTGTTAAAACCGGAGTCAGATTTCCTCACTCGTCTGCTCAGAACTTTCCAGGATAAAAGCCCTCAGTGATTGGGCCCCTTTTACCTTTCCTGCCCATTTCCCAGTATCCTTGCTGTTTTTTGAATGTCCCAGGGTTGGCCCCAAATCCAGTCTTGTTTTCCCTGATCCCTCCACCTGTCTCCCTGCATGGCCCATGCCCTTGCCCTCCCCTCCAGGCCTTCCAGGTGGCCACATTCCCCTTCTGTGAACGTCCACACCCATGCCCCAACATCCCCTGCCTTTTTATTCCCTACCTGTGTGATGCTCACTCTCGACAGCTTAGGTGTTTACTTGTTCCTCTTTATTATATGACGGAGTCTACTGGAATATAAATTCTGTGAACACAGGAGCTTTTCTAGTTTGTTTACTACTGTATCTTCAATCCTAGAATAGTATCTGGAGTATAGTAAGTACTCAGCAAGTATCTGTTGAATACATACATCGAAACCTGTTTTATAGATGATGAAATTGATATTCTAGGGGTTTAAGAAATGTGCCCAGGGAAACAGTGAGTAAATGACTAAGCCAGATTTGAACTTAAGTCTCACATCAATGTTTGTGTTGTTAATATCACAGAGGAGTTGTGATTATGGAATGGAAGGACGTTCTGGGGAGGGAATTCTAAGAAGCAAGTTACAGAGGTGGAAATGGGCCTGGTGTACTTGGGAGACAACAAGGAGATTTTAGGGGTGGTCTTGGGAGAATGGAACTAAATTTGGGAAGGGCCTTAAATACTGTAATTAGGACTTGAGAAGTTTTACTTTAAATTGGGGATAGTAAGATTTCGTACCACAGAAGGTTATTGGAGTTAATACTTAAGAAGTGCTTAGAAAGGGCTTGGTACATAGAAGGTGCCTAATGTTGTAGCTTAAAGTATATCTTGACAGCAGAGTAAACCCAGTCTACTTTCACTAAAGTGGAAACTTCTAGTGTTTTGAACTCATGTAATGGTTTCTAGAGAATTTCCAATTTCAGATTTCATTTATTTTCCTCTTAACTACTGAAAAACACTGTGAGTAAATACATTGCTTGGCATTCAGCTGTTAAATCTGAGTGGAAGATATTTTAGTACTTGAGAAAGGGGAATACAGGAAGATTTTAGAATCATGCATTTAACTTTATTTTTCATCTTTTAGAATTTTGCTGAAACCGGTAGCTTCTAATTCTAGTTGTTCATGAGAATCCCCTTTTAAAGCTGTAGATTCCAGAGTTCCCTCCAGTGCTTCTGAACCAGAATCTCAGGGATTGAAAATAGGTCAAAACTACCCCTGACTTGTTAACTTCTTTCTTGAGAGAAGGGATACTTAGTTTACTGAGAAATTGGTTCCTGAGTTTTAAGAAACCTTTTAGTTTTCCTGCACCTTTATGGGAGCATTCAGGTACCCAAAGGGAAGGATCTGTGGCCAAAATGCAAAGAGAACAGTAGGTGCAGAGGGTAGAACAGTAGAACGGAGGATAAGGTTTCCTCTCTGCAGACGTGGGGAGTTCTGTTTGAAGAGGAGAGAACTCAGGAAAAACAGGTTATTTCACCTCCCGTGACAGGTCAGAGAGGCTGTGGCTTTAGTCACCATGACGACTCACGCTGCTGTCTGGGAACCAGCCCAGCTTTGTGGTGAAATGCGCTTCATGTTGATGACACACTGCCCCGCCAAAGTAATGGCCCTCGGGAGTCTAACGCAGGCCCTTATGGCTCCATCTTGCCTGCTCTTGGCCAAAGTTGGCTACATCTATTTAATTTTTTCACATGAGGAAAGAAAAAGTTACATTTGTAACCCTTTACTCCTTATGGCTGAGTAAAAGAGACACTAGAATTGTGATGTCTTACATTCCCTGGGGCTGTCCCTTGCCACTCTCTAGTTTTATAGATGTGTGGGTCTTTCATCTTAGCAACTAGAATATGGAAGGGAAAGTGCACAGCTCGGTGCACTCCTTAACCTCATTTGAGTGACTCTGCCCACTGCTAATGGCGTGCCTTCAGACGGGCCTCCCTGGAGGGCAGGGCAGCCACTCTTCCTAAGTCCTTCCACGTGTGTGCTTGCCGTTTGCGTTCTCCCAACCCTGGTCCTTCCCTTAGGCCTCAAAGAAAGGGAGATAGGTATTTTTCTTTTTTGCTTGAACTTAGCGATTTTGGATGGGTTGACTTCTTTAAGACCAATGAAGTCAGTAATTTTGTTTTTATTCCTAATTTTAAGGCCTTATGAAATTTGCAGGGTAACTAGTTATAGCACAAAGAATGAAGCAACCTGGGTGCTTAGTTCTGAGTCTCTTTATTCCCAGTTATGACTGTAAGCAAATTACTTAACCACCTTTTTTTTTCTCCCTTACCTGTTAAATGGAGAGAGAATCTTGGTCTCTTCAGAGGTTTCAGAGGTTTTCCTAGGATAAAATGAACATTAAAGGGTTTTGTAAATGGTAAATCCCTAAATAAATGGAACATACACATTAACCTTTTATGATACAGGACAAATTATTAGTCAAACAAGTTCTTTGGGTTTACCCATTATTTTTTGGAAGCTTATGGTGATAGAGATGATTTATTTATCTGCTGGTATGAGATCAGTTTTCCCTGTTTGATATTCTGCTTGTGTCTCAGGACAGATACTTACCACAATGGCAATTTCTGCATCTCTCTTAGTCATTAACCTAGAAATTCAAAGAAAGTAATGATTTCCCATGATGGGAATTTTTCACAGGGTTCTTAATGTTCTTTTTTTTATTTTGGTGAAATATTAACATTTCTTCAGGTCAAGATCTTCAGTGTTAGGAATTTCAAAAAAAATCATCAAGCAAATTAGTGTGCGTCTGTAGTTTAAAGTGGTTGAACTTTCCTTTCATAGGTAGCAGTCAGATTGTGCTCTTAAAATTCCAAATGAAGTATGTTAAAGAAGAGTTGCCCCCTCAGTGCAGGAGAATTCATTCTCTGTGACTGGTGAAAAGAAAATGCATTCCCCTGGAAGCAAACGCCTTATTGAAGAAGTATATTATGGGGGAAAAATCGTTAAGGATTCATTTTAACATCACTCCTGAATTTGAGTTTCCAGGAAACTTTGTTTTCTGGAGTAGTGAATGAACTTGCCGTACAGCCAGCAACAGAACTAGGACAATCATGGTAAAATCAGTGAAAAGCATGAATGAAGCTCTTTCTGTGCCTTTCTCTGTTTAGCTGACCTCAGTAGCTGTGTCACAAATCTCCTGTTTTCTCTGAGGTTTATTATTCAATAGGGACAGAGGATTTGGGCTGGACACAGTGGTAGCTATTAGTCATGTATTTATATGGCTTTTCCTCACCTGTTGGGTCGTTGGTGTATTGGTGGCCTGGGCTTCTGGGAGGCTCGGGTGTTTTCCGTCAGTGACTGTCCCAAGTAGGTGGGCTGCTCCCTCAGCCCCCTCTGCGTTCGTCAGCCCTGAGAAGCAGCCGTGGGGCTTCTCGAGGTGCAGCTCTGTACTCTCAGGGGGCACCCGTCTGTGTGGCTGCTGGTGCCGGGCTCACAGCTGACACCTCAGCCAGAGAGTGGGACAGCCCAACAGCCCATTCCTGGCTTCTCGCTCTCGGGTGGTGCTGGGAGTGTGGGCCTGAGGTGCAGATGGGTGGCTTGCTGACCGAGTCCTCCTGGTTAGCATCAGTCCAGCTTTAGGACTGTCAGCTTAGGGCAGAGCACATTTCCGGAGCCCACACAGAGATTCTGGAATTGGAAGAACTCCCGACAGTGGGCTCAGGGATCCCTTAGGAAACGTGCAGTTATGTGTGGCCCTGGCGGGGCATTTCCAGGCTCCCTGGGCCCAGTGAGGACCACCGCGCAGGATGGGGCCAAATCCGCCCGGTCCTTGTGCACCAGCTTCCAGGGTGGGGGCTGCAGGCTAGGGAGTAGGGGACCCTCGCAGGGCTCAGAAGCGGGCTCAAGGAAGCTCGGTCTGGACTCAAAGACAACATTGTATTCAAACAGTAATTGGATAGTAGGTACTATTCCTTTGTTTCCCAGGAGGAGTTGTGCCAGCAGTGTGGTCTGTCTCTGCTAGTGGCAGGAGGTGCCATTCCTTGGCGTGAGGGGAAGAAGCTAGTGTGGGCCTCTAGAGGCAGGGCTGGCCGGCCACCTAGCCTTGGGGTTTCCTCGTGCTCACGTTCAGCGCTTGGATGGTGCTTGGGGCCTTTCAGACACCTAGCTGTGCTTTCTCATCTGGACCTGCAGCACCCGTCGAGGTGTCCTGGGCAGACACAATCCCCACTGTCAGATGATGGTCCCAGGGCCACGATCCGTCCCGTGCTCGGACGTAGACACAGATCTCTTCATCCCAAACCCTTCCTGCTGTCACTGCACTGCTGCCTTGCCGTTTGCCTGGGGCCAGCGAGGTGTCAGGCATGTGAAAATGCATGCAGGCATCAGATGTTACTATTGTGACGTATCATCCCGGTGTGTGGGAATGAAAGGCAATGTTTTCATGAATACTTGCTAATAAAAAACCCTTGCACTTTTTACGTTAATCAACAGTAGGTATTGCTCATCTAACCTTAGTATCTACCTCCATATTTCAATATCTTACTGTGGGACTCGAAAGGAAGAAGGGGGAGTTTATAGTCAACACATTTTATGTAAATAAGAGTAATAGGCTCTGTGTAATTTAAACATCCATTGCTGTTATGGAGGATTTAATTTTTCTATTTTTTAAATTTATTATATATATGGGTTTACATGTTCATATGTAGTTACATAATTTGGACACTTTAGAAAAATACAAAGAAGTAAGTGAAAAACATGCATAGCCTATGTGTGATAGGTAACCACTGTCATAATGTGAGGCTGCTTCTTTGCAGTGAGTTTATGTATATAGATCTTTAACATAATGTTTTATATTTGGCTCCTTTCACATAATATTATATTGTAAATCTCCAACATCATGCATATTCTTCAAAGACATTTCTGGGTGGGGTTGTCCACTGTATCTATTTACCACGTGTACCATATTCACTCTGGCCACTGGCTGTCAGCCCTCTTTCAGATTTTTCATTACAGCCCAGAGTGAATAGCTTTCTGTGTCAGTTTCCGCCCACATCTCTTATTTGTTGGGTAGATTTTTTCAGATGTAGAAGTACTCAGTCAGATGACTTGCACAGGTGTTTTGTTGGTGATCAGAGGGAGGCGCTGTCTGCAGCATGGAGGGTCTGTTCCCCAGACCCTCCCTCTCCAGCATGGGAGACTGGGGCACCCTTACACTGTGCTGGTCAGAAGTGGTAGCCTGGTGTTTTAACTTCCTTTCTTCTTGTTAATGGGTGTACACATCTGCTCCGCTGTGGGCCTTGAGGATTAAGGAGCTCTCATTCATCTTTAATGCCTGCCACCATCTAACAGAGCTGAATTCGTTTATGGGGGTATCAAGAGGGTTTTTGTATCAGATAATAAACCTCATAATGCTGTTCAGCAAAATGCTGTGTCCTGTGATCCAAATGAACACGAGAACAATGCAAAGATGGCTTTGAGTGTGTGATTAGCGAATGGAGTTTGTTGTGTATTGGCTGCTAAAATTACTATTTAAAAAAAATCAAATGCTAGGCTATTGTATGGGTTGGTGGGGTTTTCTCTTCTTGCCCTGTATTCTTGGTTGAAAGGCAACATTTTCAGATATGATGACTTTATGGTTTACTTGTTAGGTTTTTAAGGAAGAATACATTGAAGGTAGCTTCTTTGTATGTTTGCTCGGTTTTCAATAGTATTGATTAATTTTAGTTTTTTGAGCAAGGTTAGACAAATCATTTGCAGGAGTTTCCACTACGGTTTCAAAAGAAAATACTAGAAGAGAGTGAGAGGGTTGCCCCTTTTGAGGTGAGGCACAGGAAGGAGCCTGATTGTGTTCAAGGCCCCGACCTACCAGGTGTTGCTATACGATGCTGAGGTGCCCTTTGTCACCCATGTCACTAAACCTTTACTTAAAGAATAGAACAGAGTATTTTCAATGATTTTTGTGTGAAAAGAACACAAGTCTAAATCGGTTGTCAGTAAATTGAGATTCTTTTCTTCTTTTGCTGTGTTTTCCAGAGACACAAATACCTCAGCTTAAATTATGAATTAGGATGTCTGATTTCCTGCTGTGGCACCTGTAATTTAGGGGCCATGTTACTGAAAAACTGCATCAGCTAATAACCTCCTGAGGGAGGGAGGGGCAAGGCTATCTTTTGATCTCCTTCTGATTGAAAAGATTTAATGGAAACAATGCCCATAGCTGCTCTTCTGTCTCCTTACAAAAATTCCATGATCAAAATATTCCATTTAACAAAATAGTTGTTTGTACCTGTGACATACAAATAGATGGATAGATGGGTAGGTGAAAGCAGCTTACTGCCAGGAATTGGATCATGCTTTGTTTTGATATCAAAAGTTAGAAACTTCTGAATAATCTCATTGTAATGAGTAGCGTCTGTAAAATCTTTTAAAATAGAAATTGTCTTTGGCAAGAGAGTAGTGCTTCACTGGAGATGGCTGTGGGCATTTCCCTCACCTCAGAAAGCTTCTGGAGCGTCAGCTTCCCTCTTGCAAGTCAACTACTGTTTTGTGCTCCTATTATTCTTTATACGTAACCGATGAGCAGTTAATTAGCACTTTATGTTTTGTAAACATGACAATGCTTCTTTGGCATAGTTATTCATCTTATTCATGTTAATTGCTCAATTGGTATTCTGTTCATTTATCAGTAAATATTCTATTCATCTGTAAGTCAGCTTTTTCAGCTATTATTTTTAGAACTTTCCATATAAGAAACATGGATATAAGTACTCTGCATCTAGATCTCATTGACCTTTGGAAATAGACTTTGAAATTGATAAAATCATTCCCATTTTACAGGAAGGAAACTAAAGCTCAGGGAGAATGAGTAACGTTGCCATAATCTCAACTAGCATGTAGTCTGGAGATTTGCCAAGTGCCCATGTGCAAAGACAGTGTAATGCCTTTACAGTACTCAGAATTTAGAGGAGAACAGCACCAAGTAAATGGGCTGCTATGAAATAGTGTTGGGGAACATATGTAAAAAAAGTGTAAGATGCTATAGGAGCCCAAAATAAGATAACTCAGAACGAATGTTAAGATTTGAGAAGGCTTCTAGAGAACTCAGTGTATGACCTGAGGTCTGCCCAACACCTGTGAGCTAGGTAGGGGATGGAGAGTCTTTAGGAGTCTTTCGACGGGAGGAGCAGCCTCTGCAGAGTTCCTCGTACATGAAAATATGTAGGGCGCCATGTGCAGACGTGGTGTGTGGAGTTCCAGCAGATAGATTAGGGGACTTGTGTTATTTTACAGCAATTAGGCTTTGTTCTGAGGGCTGTGGGGAACTACTGAGGGCTTGTCTAGTAATCTAGGAAAAGTAAGAGAGTGGCTCTAACTATGGTGGGGGCAATTAAGAATGCAAGGTCTGCATGGATTTGAGAACTCTCGGAAGGTAAAACTGACAGGCCAGGAATTGGGTGGACTGTGAAGGGGGGACAGGTTGAGCCCTGGGTGCTGGGCTTGGGCAGCAGGTGGACGGTGCTGATCCCCCACCAGGTGCAGAAGGAACAGGTGCTGAGGGCTGGGCAGAAGGGCATGAGCTGTCATGGCTTGCCTGGCAGTATTGTGTATGAAGCTCCTTTGGGCTCATGGATTGATTTCAGCATAGAGGTGGCATAAGAGACTACTAGAATGGCACAAGGAAATACATGAATTAAGAGAGAAGGCAGTTCAGAATGAGCCTCGAGGAGCTTCAGCATTTAAAAAACAGAAGAGGTCCAGCATGGAAAGCAAGAAGAGAATCAAGAATTGTGCTCCATGCATGGTCATGATAATATGTCAGCTCCGTATTTTGGGGTAATTTAGTTTCAACCATTTCAGTTTAGATGGATGGATGTAAGTTAGCCATGAGTGCCAGCTGAATGCCAAGCACAACTCTAGGGTCTGGGGGTAGAAGCCGTGAATAGAAATAGGACCCCACTCTCATGGAGCTGACAGTTGCTTCACTTAGAAAGTCACACACATGCTCCATCCTAACAAGCCTTGATTGGGCTCTTATGCACCATGGATTATAATTCAGTATAAAGTAGAGTCATAATGGTCATAATATGGGATTCAAATGGAGACAGAATCTTCTGGGTCCCTGCTTTACTCTGATATAAAAAAATCCTCAACTACACCAAGGGGATCAGCTGTTCTGGGATGTCACTTGAGAAATTCCTCCAAATAGTGATACGAAGGACTTCACAAAATTAATGTCATGAACATTCTACCAAGAAACTATTTTTTCCTCCTTCACAAATCCCCTATATTATAAAACCCCAAGAGGAGAACTTTGCTTTTAATATTCTCATGCCTCAAAACATTTATCTTTGGTACCATCCCAATGTTTTATTGAAGATAAATGCCTTAAGAATAAATTGTCATGTCCAGAACTTCCAAAATCTTAGCATTCAAAAGCATGATTATTATTTAACCTCTGTATTCATTTGTTACTGTTATTATTTAATAATAGCCCATTTATCAAATGGTCTCATAACCTTGATTTTAGTGGTCTACTATGATAAGAATTTGAGCTAATGTGTTGTTTTATAGCTGTTTAATCACAGCTTCTCCTAACACCAAGCTGAATGTACTGAACTTGGTGATTTTATGGTAAATGCATTTCAGGTTATTGGACCTTGAGTGTAAGCATCCCTCGGCTCCTTTATCGTCTTCCTGGACACAGAGAGGGCGACAGTGGGGACAGTTTGTTCTTTTGATTCCCTGCCCAATTATACATGTTAGTATTAGAGCTGATGGGATTTGAAGATGAAAAATGAGCATTTTTATAGTGGTTGTACTTTTATTATAAATCTGCCATATAATTTTAACCATTTTTTTCCTTGAATGAGGCTCATAATTTGTGCATTTTGTGGTTTGCAATCCATTTGCCACAGCTGCAATCCTGATAAGTGGCTCAATTATAACATTGGTCTTAAATAGACTCACTGATGTCTCATGGAAAACTTTGAAAAACATTCTATTTAAAGACAATTATGCTTAACTATCACATTTTGTCCATTTCTGTTCTATCCTTTAAAATTATTACCAAGACCATTAGCATGAGAACAGATTATTCCTTCAAGGTCTGAAATGCTTTATTTTCTCTTGTTTGCCGGTTGCTACCTTCTCTAGCACCTCCTCGCAGGCTGCTTCAGGACCTATGAGGTCACACGGTTCACCTGCAGAGTTTTAAAGTGGCCACAGAGTGCCAGGGACAATTTTCAGTTTTTCCTGGGGAACAAGAGCCGTAGAATTTAATGAAATGTAAAAGTAGTTAGAAACGATGATATCCTTGACATTCAGAATGAACTCAAAGGAAGAAAACTGTCTGTAAAAACATATTAGAGATTTATTTAACTAATGATCATTCTAGGATGAACTCTGTCTTCTCCCATCCCAGCAGATGGTCATTTCTAGGTTTGGCAGTCCCTGGAGAGGAAGGTGTTCATGCTGCTGAATAGGCCTCTGAAGTCCATTCTCTTTGTAAAGTCCTCAAAGAAGAAATTAAATGACTCTTCCATTTCCTTTGTTTAATTTTTTTAGCCAAACCATCTTAGCAGTGTGAGTTCATTTAGCCATATAGTCAGGAAAGTAGTATATTTAAGAAACTCTTTAAGTGGAATTAAGGCAGAAAGGAGCAATTGCTAAGGGTGGTACTCATAATATACACATATGGGGATCTGTTTTATTTTATGCATTCTTAATATTTGATGAAATACCGCTTTTGTTTTCTGGGGTAAAATACCATGGCCTTCATGTTTGAGAACTCTGCTCTACACTTGCCAGTTTAAAACTGCCATAACCAGTTTTTTTTACAGTCTTTTAGAATGATGGAACAACATGACATCACAGACAGGAAGGACAGTAGCAGATTCCTAGATGCTCATTAAATAAATGATGTCTGGGGCTCTTAAGTCCGTATAGCTCCATCTCTGACTCAGACATGAGGCCCAGGTGCCCTTCTGACCAGGTCCTCTGATTGTATGGTTTTCATTTGCCATCCTGTTTTGGAGCAGGACCACTCTCAGGCGTGCATCCAGAGCTCCGGGAAGCTGGCCCCATGCCACTTAAAGACAAATGGAGCTCTGCACTCAATCAGCTGCTTTGCCTGACTCAGAAGGGGACAGAGACTGGTGGGAAGATTGGCTCCTTAGGCCTCCTTATTTCTCATCATGCTTGGGAATAGGCCTTTAGCCTAATAGATGCTGCTACTGAGATGGTTAGAAGAGAAGTGTGGCATTCTTTCCTTTATGGAAAGTTAGAAGACACATCTGGGATCACCTCATTTGGCTGGTACAGAAGTGGGGCTGGGAAGCTGTCTTTTCAGAGTGACCAGTTGTTGAATTTTATATTCAAGATGACCTACTGCAAGGATTGGGATATGCTTGAGGCAAACAATGTCCTGCAGAGAGTTTACAACTCTCCATATTTATCTGACTTTCTATAATAAACATGTTCTTGTAAAATTACTGAATTTTTATGATGACAATATATTCTGTAAGAACTTGCCCATTGCAGTGTTGAATATTTTATAAATGGCTACTACCTACCATAGATGTTCAGTAATTGATTAATTTACTTAATAATACTTATTGAACATCTGCCACAGACTAGAAAATGATAAAGTGGTAAACAAAACAAGACAGAGCCCTGGGGCCTCAAACTCAGACAGAGGGAAAGAGGAGGTCATAGTGAGGTGTAGACAGTGGGCATTCGGGGAGCATATCGCAGGGGCACTGAGCCGGGGACGAAAATGAGGAGGGTGAATGGTGGTCAGGTCAGATGAAGGCCTGGAGAGTGGGCTGTCTGAAGTCCTGGAAGATACTCAGCGTGTTTGGGTCACAGCAAGAACAGGGAGGAAACGCCGAGAGATGAGGTTTAGGACTGAGCAGGACAGTTTGGGAGGAGGCTCGGAAGCCGTAGTTTGGGTTTGTCTTAAGAAAGACGGTAAATCTTAAACAGTTGTCAACCAGTGGGTGACTTGGGAGGGCAGGCTCACAAGTGGGTAAGTTTGTGAAGTGATGGTAAAAGTCGAATGAGATTTTGTTGACTCGTTTTTCCTCTGAGAATAAGAAGCTGAGATATTTGCTGATATGCTGGGGCAGGAAGTATAAAGGGATAGAGAAGGTCTTTCAAACGGCTGCTGTGAAGAATGGGAGAGAGGACCTGAAGAGAACCGGGCCAATCGGGGTGATCAGCCCCGGCTTTTCCTGTTAGCCTCCCAAACTCAACAAGCCCCACAGAAGACTTTATTAAGATAGTCTGTGCTTTGGGGATTGCATTTTCTCCTGCTGTGTATGCTCACCTGTAAATATTATGTGTTCTGTGCTTTGTTTGGGGGCCAGTCAGTCCCCTCATTTCTGCAGGCTGCTATTTCAAGACGTCTCTGAGATGTCATCCTTTTCCTGTCTCTGCTGTCAGTCTGGCGTCCATCCACACCAGTCAGACTGCATGGCACACTACCCTGCACTTGAGGTTCATAGTGGATTCGAGCACAGAGGATGTGTGAACACCTGACAGTACAGAGAGACACCTGGGGACAGATGCTTGCAGGATGCTTCCTAGATTCTACCTTCATTACCCATGTACATTTTAAGAGTACATATCCCCGTCTTTCAGAAACTTCTTAGTTGAATGCTTTATGGAGACAGATTGAGCAGGAAGGTTAGGATTTGTGAGAGGACCAAAGAGAAATTGAAGTACCGAGGGCCTTATGTTTCAGGTGCTGTGATCCAGGCCCGATGCCTCAGACCCCCAACTTTCTATCTTGTGGCCCTATAGGTGGTCGCGTGTGCATGCCTCTCTGTGCATATCTCTGTCTCCCTGTCATCCAAAACCTCACCTCTAGGCTGTGGATTATTGCAGAGGTCATCCTAGCTTATGCTTTAGATTTGCATTCCCTCCATTGTTTTCCTTTCTGCATTTTCCCTACTTAGAGCCTATACCATTCCTGCTTCATCTCTCCTTTTCAAAGACATTGATTTTCAGTCTTCCCCATGTAATATAATACTTACAAATTTGCATGATGTTAGTTATTTCTCATTATCTTACTTAAAAATAAATGCTGTGATTGTTTTGAGGTGTTTTATTTTTATCATGGTATTAAAAGCAAATAAGTATTTTAGTAATATTTTTGAAAAGAAAGTGCTGTAGTTAGTAATATTTAGGAGTACTTTTAAAAGGAAGATGTGTCCTATAATTTTGTCATTAGAAAGTTTCACTTTGGGTAGCTGTGGCAAGTTGGAAAATGGCAATAAGGGAGGAAGAAATCTGTAGTTCTGTTGTAACTTTAAATTTAGAGCTATTATGTCAAATTTTTGGTTTTCAACACTTTAGATTGTTAGTGGCACACATAAAATGTGTGTAATTATGGTTTCATAGCAGGAATTTTGTCCAGGAGGCTCTGGTTTTGATACTGGGTTCAGAACTATAGTTTTCCATTCATCTATTCGTGGACTAGGCAGTCTGTGCAGCACAGAATGAAGTATTGTGGTCATTAAATTTACTATCTTTGGTCCTTAATTGAATATAAATATGGTCTCTTAGAACATTTAAAATTGGTCCAGACTACACGGAAACTGATTCAAACTGAACAAGCCAATAAAGGTAATCAATTGGCTCCAGCAACTGAAAAATTCCATGGGTAGAACTGGTTCCAGGCTCCACTGGAGTCAAGAGCCTCTGTCCATAGCCTTCCTCCTTTGCCTTGCTTGGCCTGCTTCCATGCTGCCATTGCCACCCTCAGCCACACTGGGAGGGGAGCCCAGCAGCTCCTGCTTACGTTCTACCCCTTAAGCATTGCAAGGGATCTGAGCACTGCAGTTGGGTAACCTGGAATGGTCTTCCTTGAACCAGTCACAATGGCCAGGAGATGCAGCACTTTCATTGGTCAAACCTGGGTCACGTATTAGGAGTGGGGAGTTTGCCCCATACAAATCAAATGTTTAAATGTTTTTAGGTATGGCTCTCCAGAGGAATTCAGATCATTGGCAGGAAAAATCAGTAGGTGTCCACTACAGCTAATGTTATCACACACAAAAAATTAAAAAATCATAACTGAAGGAATATTCTCAAATGTCTTTGAGACAGAGTTTTGTATGCTCTGAGTATGCTATATATAGTCTTTGTGTTTTTTGGTAAGCCTAATAATAAAATTCAGCATAAATTAGCTCTTTAATTGCTTCTATTATTTATGTTTTAAAATAATTATCTGTATTTTTTTGACAATATATTGGTTGTCTTCCATTTCTATAAGAGATCTGTGGAATAAAATTTTGTATTTTTAATATTGTCTGTTATAAACAATGAAAAAGTTAGAAATGTATAGAAGTACGACGCAAGCTCAGAAGATGGATTTTCAAATAGAGTTCGAGCCCAGTAACCTCTGATAGTTTTATGGTTAGTTTTTCCAGAACTAATTATTCAGTGTGTGTGTTGTCCTTACTAAACTTAGTTTTAAGGCTTCCTTGTTTTACACAGTCACTGACAAGTGGCTTAAACCCATAGTTTCCCCATGGGGTGTAGTGTGGGTGACCTGTGTGGGCAGGTACTGGTTAGCTCAGCTTTAGGGGGATTGGGCCAAGGGTCACCAGAGTCCTAACTGTGTCCCAAGTCTTAAACACCTTCTTGCTTTGACTGCCATGGCTGTGCGAATATTGGTACTTTCAGTGTGAGCCACAACATGGAAAAGGAAGGAAGATGAAGTTCCCCACTATTTTAGGTAGCATTTGGTCTCCTAAACAGGAGGATAAAGGAGTTTCAAAGTCATGGTGAAGGTGGCTCTTTGCATTTCGTGTATACATTGGTCATATTTTTAGTTAGGGATTGGTACCGTTTCTACTCTCTTCAAAAATGATCAGTCTATTTACATTTTCTGTTCTTGGGTCAGTTTTGGGAATTTCTGCTTTGCTAGGAAATCATTAATTTCCTCTTTGTTTTCAGATGTGCTGCTATAGAGTTGTCTGTATATATTTTAATCGCTCCTATATATGTGGTCATATCTCCTTTCTCATTTTCAAACTTGTATCATTCTTTCTCTTTTTTTCTTTTTTCAGGCTTGGAAAGGAGTATATCTATTTTCTTGCTCTTAAAAAAACTGCCTTTGGAACTTGTCTGTCCTTTCTAACTCCCCCTCACCCCCACCGCCCCCCACCACCATCCCATTAATTTCAGCTTTTTATCTATATTTATTCCTTCTTTCCTGGTTTCTTTTGGGACATTTTGTTTTCCTTTTTCTAATTTATGAAGGTGGTGAGTATTTAATTATTAGTTTATTTCTAGAAAGTGCGCAGTTCAGTAGTTTGGAACTCGGTGCTGGGTAGAGCATGGTTCTTCCTTCTGTGGCAGGATACTTACAAATTGACAGTTATATAACCGAAATGAGTGTTGCTTTAATGCCTATTGAGAATCCACATAGCTCTATACCTACCATTGGAAGTAATTCTTAAGCTCTCAAGTTTTGTTGAATGTACTATAAGCAGAAGAATTATCAATAGAATTTGTAGATTATGTAGAAGCTACTACAGTAAATAAAATTCCATCTCAGCAGAGAGATATGAGGCAAGAAGTTTTTTCTTTCGTATCTCAGTTACCATTTTTTCAGTTTCCAGAAAAGGATTCAATAATAGCCTAAATTGTATAGGAAATAACTGTAATTCAGAATCATCTGTGATTCTTTTAAATACAGTAATTCTAAGTGAAATTATTATTAAGATACAGTACAGTCATCTCTTTCTGAGAACCATGGGCAAACACTGGTCTGTTTGCTGCATGGAAGCATCTCATTGCTCATTCCCTCTTTGTTTTCCTAAAATACTATTATATTTCCTCAATTATGAGGTTGCCCTGGGAATAGACAGCATGTTGTCATCCCCAGGCCAAATTTTTTTTTTTTTTGAGTGAGGGGAAAGCAAGCTGCTGTCATAAGAAAATACCTGCTATTCTGAAGACTACCACATGTTCATCTCAAAGCCATGAAAAAGCCCACTGTAAAGAGTTCTTACACTGTTTAGCTAGTTGGAATTTTAACATTTTCTAACTGACTTGCAGGGTTTTTTTTATGCTTTGGGTAAAGGCTGAGGGAAATCAACTGTATTTATTATACCCTTATTACTATTATTATTTTCAGAAGGAGTAGAGCCATTCTTTCATTCTTATGCCAACAAGTAAGATTCCCAGGCTGCTGTGAGTTGGGAAAATATGTATTACCTGAAAAATACTTTTGTCTAATTGAAGACAGAGTAAATTGAAAAAAATTACTTGTAATTAAAGAGAAGAGTTCATTAGGTCATTTCTGCCACCCATGAAGGTAAATTGTGGTGTTTTATGTCTCTGTGCTTTTATTTTACCATGCACATTTGTCAAGTTTCTCATGCTATAATGTACGAGAAAGTTGTACTCATTCAGATACCACGTTCTTGAAGACTCCTTCCTCTTTTAAGAGGAATCTCTGTGAGTTCCTACTTGATTGCTACTGGACATTTGGAGTTTATCTATCCTGAAAGAAAGTGTAATAATACTCAAAACAACTAAATGACCATTCTGTTACTCTTATAACTAACTGAAATGTTGCTTGATGACCTAATTTAAGCCAGGCTACATTAATGGATAATGTCGACAAGGAGATGAAAGGCATAGCTCCTGACTCAGAGGAGCTTGGAGTCAGCTAGTGAAGGAGCCGGATCAGTATACCAGTGATTACGAATCTAAGAAAAACTGCTACGACAGGTGTGGACGCGGGTGCCCTGGGAACAGGGAGCACGGTGCTCATCTGGGGGCTGAGGGTGGGGGCCCACTGGGAAGGTTTCTTGGACAGGGTACTGCTTGAATCTGTGGTGCAATCCTGGCCAGCCAGGTAGAGCAGAATGCTCCAAAGAGAAGGTGCAGTACCGACAACAGACAGGAAATTTTATGACAGTTTCAGGGAATTGGAGATGGCAGAAGTGGGAGAGAAGGACAGACAAGACACTGCCTCTAGAATGCATTGAATTTGACCTGTAATAATTGCTAATGGCTATTTTCTGTCTTTTAATTCAGGTAGAGGAAATACTCATGGCTAGATGCCTTAAGGAACACTCTTGAAAAGGACAGAGGTATAACAAAGTTATTTCAACAACTGAGGATCAAGTTGGTTCTAGAGAAACCAGGCTGTGAAGATGTTGTTTGCTTTTGGTTAAAAAGAGAAATTACAACTATAGAAGAAGGCTTTATATCTGCATTTAATATTACATTGTAAATAACAATGTAATTAGATCTACATCAGTCTTCCTGGTGAGACCTGGAGCTTCTTGCCTCAGTGGACATGAATGACCCGAGGCAGGCACAAGAAGAGAAGCACAGGCTTGGCAGGGTGTCTTCAAAGTTCACAGAGCCTCCCAGAACCATGCAGTCTGATGATTATTTTGCTCGAAAATTTAAAGCCATTAATGGCAACATTGGACCTGCCACGTCTTTAAATGCCTCAAGTTCCAGCGACAGTGGTCCAGCTAGTGGTGCCCCGGCCGTGCCCAAGATGGGTGTGAGAGCAAGAGTGTCTGAATGGCCTCCTAAGAAGGACTGCCCCGAAGAGCTGGCCTGCAAGGCGCCATGGGAAAGCCGGCCGCGGGCCAGTTATGGAAGTGTCGCATCCGTCACACACAACGGGCAGAATGACCAGAGTGATGGCCAGCAAGAGGAGCAGCTCGACCTGGACTTTGTGGAGGCGAAGTATACAATTGGAGACATCTTTGTTCACTCTCCTCAAAGAGGGCTGCACCCTATAAGACAGAGAAGCAATAGTGATGTCACCATCAGTGACATTGACGCCGAAGATATCTTAGACCAAAATGCAGTGAACCCGAATACTGGGGCCGCTCTCCACCGGGAGTATGGGAGCACATCTTCCATTGACCGGCAAGGCTTGTCTGGTGAAAACTTCTTTGCTATGCTTAGAGGGTATCAAGTAGAGAATTATGACCACAAAGCTATGGCCACCTTTGGGTTCTCTGAGTTTCTCCCTTGTGATCCTTCCATCTCTCCCAGCCTTCATGCCGCAGCTCAGATTTCCAGAGGAGAATTTGTCCGCATCTCAGGATTAGACTACATGGACAGTGGCCTCCTCATGGGGAGAGGCAGGGACAAGCCTTTCAAACGGAGGGTAAAGTCGGAGTCGGTGGAAACATCCCTCTTCCGAAAGCTGCGAACTGTTAAAAGTGAACATGAAACTTTCAGGTTCACCTCTGACCTGGAGGACAGTCGTCTTGAGAGGGGTGTGCGCCCTTGGAATTGCCAGCGATGTTTCGCACATTATGATGTCCAGAGTGTTCTGTTCAATATCAACGAAGCCGTGGCTAGCAGGGCTAACGTGGGGAGAAGGAAAAACATGACCACCGGGGCTTCGGCTGCCTCCCAGACGCAGGTGCCACCAGGCCAGACAGGCAGCTGTGAGTCCCCTTTGGGTAGCAAGGAGGATCTCAACTCCAAGGAGAACCTGGATGCCGATGAGGGGGATGGGAAGAGCAATGACCTGGTGCTCAGCTGTCCTTACTTCAGAAATGAGACAGGCGGGGAGGGGGACCGGAGGATTGCCCTCTCCAGGGCCAACTCGTCCTCCTTCAGCCCCGGGGAAAGCTGCTCCTTCGAGTCGTCTCTCAGTTCTCACTGCACCAATGCAGGCGTCTCGGTGTTGGAGGTGCCGAGGGAGAACCAGCCGATACACAGGGAGAAGGTGAAGCGCTACATCATAGAACACGTTGACCTGGGGGCCTACTATTACCGCAGGTTCTTCTACGGGAAAGGTAAGGAAGCGCCCTGGGTGCGCAGGCAGGCCTAGGCGGTTCCTTTAGCGCCACTGGGATGTCTACTTTGTGCTGGAGCACCTTCACTGGGGTGTCCGAGGCCACAATCCACCAGGCTTGTGCTCGCTCATGGACCCTCCATCACTGCCAGACTAATCCCCTGTTTAGAAATCCCCAATTCCCCGCCTTTGCTGATGTGTAATCCCCAATATGGGAGTGTCTCTTTCTCTTTGCCAATTTGTGAGAATTACAAATAGCAGAATTGATTTACATTTATCCCTTTTAAATGTCTTCCCTGGTTAACAATCTCTTTCTTATTCCTCTGGATAAGCTCTTACACTGTTTCTAATGGATGATTCTGTGGGTTTTTCCCTGTAGTCTTCTCTGTACTTTTTTCCTACACCTTTTGCTTCATCTTCTCGATCTTCTCAGCTCCTACCACAGTGTTATATATGTATTGGAAGTGTTAAATGAATCTTTGTTGAAAGATGTATATGTCTTAGCACGATGGATAATGTAGCTTTCTTGCACTTCTACAAATGGGCCTAAAGGTGACAATACAAATAATTCTTCGGTGTGATTTTATAAATTCTTTAATCACGTGTGAAGTAAATGCACTTACTTTTATTCATATCTTCAGGCTGGAAGGATGCGTTCCTCAGAAGTCACATAGTTGAATCCTCAGCTGTTAAATTAGTGTCCTCAGTTATTCCAGGGACATGAGAATCTGCTCTGAGAGACCTACAGAGAAACAGGTGCCCCACACGTGTCAGTAACACAAGCCAGATGGAGACACTTGACATGTCTCGCTACCTTCTTACTGCATCCAGCTTTCCTCCTTTGCCCCTTCCTTATAGGGCAGCATGCTTTTCAAGGGCTCTATTCTTCTGTTTTCAGTTCCCCCTGCCAGCCCTCCTCTGCGCCCAGGTTACCTGTCTTGGAGCATCTATGGAGGCAGAGGTGGACCCAGGCAGCCTCAGGCCTTCTCCTGTCTCAGTATAAACAGGTCTGCTGCTAGTGTGGACCATTGCCAGCCAACTGTACTTTACATTTATTTACTGTTGGTTTCCATCTTCAGAATGCTGTGTGTACTCTTTGATTCTAGGTGTTTCTTTTGGGGTGGGTAGGGTTGGAACTCAGACCTCAGGGGCTCACTCCATCCACTTCAGTCCTGAAGCTTTTTACTGCATTTCCCTAGGGACTGCAGGCTTAAAACAATTTGTTTGCCAGGTAAATTGCACTTATTAAATTCTTAATTTGTTTTTTCTATATTTTTGCATCAATGCAGATTTATCCAGTCATCCATAATCATAGTATTATTAAATCACATAAATCAGTAAAAAGATTATAATGTTGGAGAAACAATAACAGGCACTTGCATGGCGACTGGCCACGTAGTTTGAGTTCTCTCTGTTCGCATGCTGATATCATAATGGGACTGACCTCTTTCTGTCAGCAGGTTTTGTTTCCCCAGTTGTGCCCCCAACCCCCTCTCAGTCCTGGCTTCCGGTGTGCATCAGTGTTGCTGTTGTGAGCTAGTGAACTCAGAGACTCCTGGACTTCCTTTCTGGTGTGTGCTGTGAAATGACTCGTGACTCTTATGCCATTGCTCTTCCAGGGGCACCACATTAGAAAGCAGTGCTCAAGGAGGACCTCCAGGTGGGAGTTAGTTTTTTTTAGAAAGGGAGACCATGGAGAAATAGGCTCCCTAATTGAGATATTCTTTCTAATTGATAAAACTAGCAATAAAATAGTCTTCTGGCTAGCTGAGTTTTGTAAATTGTTTGTGATTCACCCTTTAAAATATCAGAACATAAAAATCTCTGTGTGCGTGTATATGTGTACATGTGTATTTATGCAAAATACTTAGTGCCAGCATTTCATTCATACTCTAGTACATGTCTTAGTGTATATTGAATGTGGAAAGCTGATGTTTTCTGCAGCCAGGTCACCACCATTAATGTCTTTACAGTCTGTTCCATGAGATGATTTTAGGTTACTAGATTCTGTTTAGTTCCCTTGACCACTTTGTACAGTTTTTCCCTTGAAATTCCTGCTAATTTGGAAGAGTTGTCTGTTTTATTTCTTCTACTTTTTCTGATTTGCTACTTGGGATTTTGCAGGGCATTGGAAATGATACCATCAGACTTGTTAGATTGACTGTGAAATAAAAAATAACTCCATAAAAGAACCTGAGGGGAGACGTGTGGATGAATGGCATGTGGATACAGACATAGGCTTGGCAGGTCAGGGCCGTCGGGCTTACTCGCTGGTTCTGGGCTCTGCTGTGGCTCTGTGAATGAAGCAGGCAGCTGCCTTCTCCTCTGCAAAACCTGCAAAGTGAGGGCTTGGGGCAGCAACCTCCAAGGTCACTTTGTCCTCAGTGTTCTGGGGTTCTGTGCTGTGGAAGGTGCCAGCTAATGGGATCTGGGGCCAGGATGAACAGCCACCAGGAGAGAGACCATGACTGAGCACAGCCCCTCTGCTCTCTCACAGTTCCGCGGTGAACTATGCCTGCTTATGCTATATTTAGCTCTTCCCCTGTGGGCCTGTGTGACTGCAGAATGAACTTGGCTTCAGTAGCGTCTGCCGCTGCTCTACTGGTCTCTGTAGGGCCTTTAAGGAGGAAAGGCGGAGACAGCAGCCCAGATCTGGCAATGGTCAGGTGGGCCAGGCCTCCTGGGGGTGGAACGGAGGCCTCAGCCACCTCACCCCTGGCTTTAGCCACAGAGCCTTTTGTTTGCAAACATGCCACAAGCTGCGGGACACCGTTGTGTTTGAACAGCCAGCCCGGAAGAGACTGGCCGGCTGGGAAGGGGTGCTTTTGCAGTCGGCTTTTCTCCACCTTCGCTCAGGTTTTCTCCTGGAAGCAGACTTTCAGGGAGCTTTGGATACTTTGCAGAGTGCCTTTTACTTTTCTCTAGTCTTCATTGTTCTGTGTGAAACTTCATTTTCAAAAGAATGAGATGGCTGCCAATCGCTGGGAAAGGCTTAAAGTACAGAGCTTCAGTAACACGGTTTACTTTTTATTGGGTAGTTAATGTGAAGTGGCTACCCTTTTTGCAAAGGTGTCTTCCCATGACACGGAGTCACTGAAGGGCTTTTTAATAACTTTGCATAAGGCTTTGTGCAGGGGAGTGGCTTGTCCAGGCAAACCCATCTGCAGCCTTCAGTGAAACATCATTTTAAAAGCGCATGGGGATTGCAGCAAGCACAGCGAGGGTCCTACCGGGTCCCTTACCTTCGCTGCCAATGACCATGAAGAAAAACCAGGGCTGCTGGCCGTGCCCTGTTCCTCCCAGGGGCCTCCTAGTGATGTGGCGGATTCCCTCTCTGCTCCGAGCCTTCCATTTGTGAAACAGGCCCTGAGGAAGGGCCCTTAGATAGGGGTGCAGGTTTGTTCAGACACCCTTTACTGTCCACTGTGGCACAGTGGCAGGCTTTGCCTTCTGGACCTCCTTGGCACTTGGTGTCACTTAGGGCTGCCAGCCAGCCAAGGGCCGTCCCCAGTACAGCCAGAGCAGGAACCAAGTGGGGCAGGGCAGAGCCTCTGTGGGTTCCTGGGGGGGAGGCAGTCATACTTTTTAAGGAATTGTGCACCTGCGGTCACTCAGGAGTTCTAAAACTGTCCATGCCTTTATAGATGAGAATAGCTCTGGAAGACGAAGCAAGTCATTTTTGGGTAAAGGGAGGTCAAGTTAGCAGGATGAAGCCAGACCTCCCTGGGGAGCCTGGAGTGAAGTGAAAAGTGGCTGTCTTGTCAGACCTCTGGTAGCATCATTTCGAGACATCCACACTGCCTCTGCAGGGGCCTGTGTCCAGCACTGGGGAGGAAGAAAAGACCAAGACGACTATAGACCATTTTTTAGTTTAGAATTTTTTTTCTTTTTTTTTATAATTTATTTTGGTATCATTAATTAATCTACAATTACATGTGCAATATTATGGTTATTAAACTACCCCCTTCATCAGGTCCCCCCCACCAACCCCATTACAGTTACAGTCACTGTCCATCAGTGTAGTGAGATGCTATAGAATCACTCCTTGTCTTCTCTGAGTTGTACTAGTTTAGAATTTTTAAATGATGTGTAAGTATTATGTGATCATTATAAAAAAAAGAAGGAAAGGTAGAGAAGCAGAAGAAAGAGAAAGAAAATCACTGCAGTAGATAAGAAGTGTAATTACCATGAGCAGTTTTTTCTTTATCCTGGGAGGCTTTTTCTGATGCAAATAAATTTATGTAAATGGAGCCTTCTATTGCTGTTACTGTGGAACTTGCTTCAGAAAATCATCCTTCTCTGTCATTCTGTGTAGAGCTGTGTCAGCATTTTAACAGCCGCCATCTATTATCATTATCTGCCTTGGGGACATGGGCACATGCAAGGTATTTGCCAACCATGATCCGGTCAGAAGAGTTCAGGACTGTATTTGCTTTATTTCAGACAAAAACCGCTCAACTTGGTAGAAGCTTGGTGACAAGGGGACATATATTTCTTACCGTCTCAGAGGCAGTGCACCTGTAAGATGACTCATGTCAAGTATATTAATGAATGTTCATTTTAACAAACATATCTTTACATGAAAAGTAAATTGTTATAAGTAAAGTTTAATACCATAAAATGTGAAAAATTATAAAACTTTAAGTCACAGCTTCCTCTGTAGCTGTGCTTAGTGCCTCTGTTCAAAAGGATGGAGTGTGGCAAGGTGGGGCAAGTGGCCCCAGGGTGGGAGTCTGGTAGACACTGCCCCAGGTGATCAGCGTCAGCTGTGTAAGTCAGGTGGGTGGTTTACACTCTCGGGATCTCTGTGGTCTCCTTTCCAAACCCATCACTTCAGTCTAAGGAGGGAAAAGCATTAGACAGACGCAACTGAGGGAGAGTCTGCAAAACCCCCGGCCATCAGTCCGCAGTACTGCCGAGTTTATCAAAAACACGACAAGTCTGGGGAACCACCACCACCAGATGATTCTAGAATGTAATGTGGTGTCCTGGACGGGCCCCCATCCCCCTGGATGAAGAGAACAAGGATACTAGATAAAAACTAAGGAAATCCGAATAAAGTGTGGACTTGAGTTAATAGTAGCTATCAATACTGTTTCATCAATTGAACAAATGTACAAAAGATGTGAATAGCCAGGAAACTGTATAAAGGATGCGAGAAAACTCTTTGCAGCTTTTCTTTTTTTTTTTTATAATTTATTTTGGTATCATTAATCTACAATTACATGTGCAATATTATGGTTATTAAACTACCCCCTTCATCAGGTCCCCCCTACCAACCCCATTATTACAGTCACTGTCCATCAGCGTAGTGAGATCTTTGCAGCTTTTCTGTATTTCAAAAAAAAATTTTTAATGGTTCACTTAAAATTGTTTTGAAACATTGTCATAAATCCTCATGATACATTTAAAATGAGAATCTTTAAAATAGGAAGGAAGAAAAAAGAATTTAGAGGCCCTAAAAGTAGCAAACCCACAGGGTTATGTTACTTTTCTAAACTATCATAGGATTCCTTTGAGCAGCTGACTGCATTGTGTGTTTCAAATAGAGTAAAGTTGACAAAATGTCAGTTTCCCACAGCCCTTCCTGTACAAGTCTGTGGTATGCCAGGGGTATTTTTCTCAAACTTACCATCAGGAGCAGAGGAATTGTTAAAGCTTTAGGATTTACTCTTTCTTCTCTCTTTATTGAAAGGCATGCAGACATGGCCTTTGAACATCCCCTGAAATCTGCAGGGTAAGATGAGGCTGGGCAGTGTTCCTTGGGGCGTCTTGGTTCTCTGGCTCCCAGATCTCTGCTGAGCTCTTTGAAGAGGACCTACATGCCCAGCTCATGTTTTCGTTGGTTTTCTATAGCAGGTGAAAGAAAATAATATGTATATTTTAGAAATCCTTTGTAAAGGAGCAGAATTGGTTTTATGGGGCAGATTTTGTAGGGTGTATGAAAAGATAGTCTGACCACTTCTCTCCCCTCTGCCTGGTGCTTTAGGGGTCTTTGAGTTTATGGGTCTATAATGTACTTGTGATTCTCTTTTCTGTTTCTTATGTAAAAGAATATGCCAGAGAGAATTTCTTTGATTTTTGCCATCCCATCTTAGCCTCACAAGACTTATGGGGTATGGGCAGCTTGGAATTCTTTTTGCAAAGATTGCAGTTTAGCTGCTTCTGAGTGGACTGGGTGTCCAGTGAAAGCCATATCCACACCACAATGTAGGGAGCCAACCAGCCTTCCTGACACCCATTTCTGACCAGGATGCCTGCCCTGAAACTTTGTAGCCCTGAGTCTGTGCCCGGCCCTGGGCTGTACCATTTGTACTACCTGAGAATGGATTTCTCCAGGAGTTCTTTCAGGGTGTCTTTTTTGTAAAAATATTCAAGTTCACCATTTTTATACCTATTCTCCCCCTACTCTCATCTTTTCTCCAGTGGTTACCTTTGTCCTTAGTATTTTAATTGAAGAGTAATATTTGTACCTACACTTGCTAAATGAACTAAGAGAAAGAAACGAGTCTTTAGAATGTGTGATAGCCCTCTCGCCACTCTCGGGACCAGCTCACTGCTTTGCGGCTGTGGCTGGGGAAATGTGTTCCTGCCGGAAGGCAGAAGTGTCATCGCTCTGGCTGTGGATGGAGGCCCATGACCGGGGAGGGGGCGCGAGGCAGCATGGCTTAGGTAAGAATGCAGACGGTGCCGAGTCAGCCCCTGGGTTCACATCCCAGCTTAGTTTTGGGTGAGTCTTTGGACTTTGTGCTTCAGTTAATCATGGGTAAGATGGAATCATGATGAACGTGTCTCCTGCAAAGGGCCAGAGCAGAGCCTGTCACCTAGGATGTGTCCGCCTCCTCTCATGTGGCTCTTAAATGAATGTCTTAAGACTTTACTCTCTAAAAAGAAACTATTGTCCACAGCACAGGCACAGCTTTTAAAGGGCTGTGCTGTATTTTAATGGTTAAAAGATGGAGAGAGAAAAAAGCAGAGAGAACCGTATGGCCGGGTGGACCTTGGGGACAGTGTCTGGTGGAGTCTGCCACCCTATTCCAAACACATTCACTTAAGTCTCACTAATGTGACAGTTGTGGGCAGGAATATACCTTTACATGGCCAATGAGCCCCACTGCTGAGTGATGCATGGCTGCATTTGTTTTGAATTTCATGCCTGGTGGCTTCTTTTTTTCTTTCTGGTTTTATACAGTCACTGGAGAAAATTAATAGGGAGTTGGACACTATTAAATTCATATGGGTGAACTGAGCCCCTCTTAACAATAGTACTATTCTCAGATACACATTCCTCCCCAGCAGACAGAATTGATTCCGTTCTTAACCTCTCTGCCAGGCCAGAATCACGTCCCCGAACAGAGCTCCCATTGAGGCTGGGGGCTCTTCGCGGGGGGAATTGCCCAGCTGCACATGAGATTCACATCGTGGGTCAGCTCCGTGTTGATTCCGTGTGGCCGGCGGTGGGAAGCACTCGGCTGTCTTGCATGTTTGCTGTCACTGGGCAGTCACGGTCTCCATGTGTGCAGCATTTTAGGACCTTGTAGAGGACCATGTGCTACTTCATCCTACTGACTCTTTGTCCTCAAAAGTCTTTAGCCAGTTGTGGAGGAAGGGGGATCATTGCTTTATTATTCCTACTCTGATACTTCTGTGCATTTGGGCCGATGGGGTAGTGAACCATGGAAACATCCTTGCATTTTGCTACTGGCACAGTAAGTTGGAAGTCAAAGTCTTTGGAACATATGACCTCAAGAGAACTAGAGGCTGTCAAACCTACCTGCCTTGTATTTGTTCAGATCCAAAATGTATTTCACTCTTGGTCTGACCTAAATAAAGTAAAGGCAGGAGAATTGCGCCCCTTAGTAATGACCCCACTGCTCAGCTTCTACACAGTGAATCATTTCTTGATCTCCTAGTGCTTTTTTGTAGCAAATAATACTGAAATTCATGGATTAGCAAAGAAACTGCCTTCTTGCTACAGCCTTTCACTTTTTATTCAAGGTTCTCTTAAAATCATGTCTTCCAAGATACCATCTTTATGTTCAGGACAGATTTGTGGTCTCATCTTGCAGTTGTGTTCATTTTATGGTACATTAATTTTTATTATTTAACCCTTTACATGAGTTTCATCACCCTTGAGCTGCTTTACATGGGAGAACTCTTGAGCCCCACCACCTAAGTGTGATCCTGTCACACCAGATTGTGACCCTGAGCAAGTGATTCAGTTTCTCAGCTTCAGTATTATTACCTGTAAAATGGTGATAACTCCTTCATAGGGAGGAGGAGGAAGAAAAGAGTTATTTTATCTAAGATATGTTTAATTTTGTTAGTTTCACTGTAATGCTTCAGGGTATTCTAGCTTAGCTAATACTTTGGTTAAATTTTGGTCTGAGGATCCTTCATATAGCAAAAATACATCCTATACCCCATTGTGGTAAGTTCACTAATTTAATTATGAAACATTAGCAGGGAGTTTGAAGTTTCTTGAGGTTATCTCATGACTTAATACTATTATCTGTAAAACAGCTCCTGTTGTTTTGTTTATTCATTCATTTACTTACTCATTGTCCCTTCACCAGTTTTCTCTGTAACTCCTAGAGAGTGGTGAAGGCGGGAGGTGACTTAAAATGCAGACACATGGTTGTTTGGAGGAAAAAGTGAAATAAGATTCAACATAGGTTGGAATTTAGACAGCAGCCACCTGCAGGGGTGGATGTAACCCAGATGGGCAGTGAGCTGACATCTAAAGGGTCAGTGGAACAAAGGGTCGTTAAGCTGCATTCTGTGGGAAAATAGGAGCTTCTGCTATGCATATTACCCAAGTGAAGGGCTGGTTGTGGGGCCCAGATGCACAGTGGCTGGCGTCTTCGGTGGAGTTGGTGGTGGTGCTGTGGCCTGTGTGGTGCTGACAGCCACAGGCAGTCCTAGAAGGCAGAGCTGTGGGCCTGACCTTGGAGGCCCCGCGGAGTTGTGATGTGACTGAGGTTCATTAGCAGTGAATCTACTGAGTCTCCTCCCAAGATGCCGCAGTCCCTGGAAGTGGCTTTTGTGCTAGAATCCTATATAGTCCTTTTATTTATTTATTTTTTAACTATTCCAAGTTAGGATTGTTTTGTTTTTCTTTACTGAAAACTTAATTTTTCTTTACTTGTTAACTGAAGTTTTTTTATCCTGCCCTGTTGTATTTGCATAATATGTGGGTTTTCATTCAGCTTTTCCAGTCTTTTCACAGCTTCCATTCTGCCAACTAAGGATTTTGTTTGTTTCACCCTTGAAACAATTTTGTGGAAATCAGGAAAGATAGGCACTGGTGGGTGAGAGGAGAGGGCAATCTTGCTTAGCCATCCACCTGCAGATGGGAAGGCCCTTGAGATGTAGATGAACAAGCTGAGCTGTCCTGTTGGGAACCCAGAGGTGTCACTTGAAAGTTAAGTTAGCTTCCTCTTGGAGGCTTTGAGGGCACACCTTCCCTCTTCTTGTCTTCATGGTTTGTGGAATGTCCTTTATAAAAGCTGGACAGCAGTTTACTTTATGTGTAGCAGAAGGTTGTGATTTCTTTAGAAACACATCCAGGTAACCTGCTGTATCCTTGGGGAAACCGAAAGCATGCATCTTTTAGAAAACAGCTACGAGGCCTCAGACCTGGCAAGTCCAAAGGTATGATGCTACTTGTAAGTAACAGAATATCATCTCTCTGTGTGCATCCAAAAAGTATGTGTCTGTGTGAGGTGGAGAGAGAAAAACTGAAAATGAGTGTGGGGCAAGTGTTCAGGAGGTAGGCATAAAGAATAAAAACACTTACTAATTTGCCTCCATCATTGGTAAGAAGGGTAATACAATTTTTGCACCCCCCTCAAATATTTTTAAATTATAATACCTCATAGAAATTATTCAGTGAAATATGTGCCACTGCTTTCTTCAAAAGGCTATCCTGAATGGGGTGTAACTCTTTAGGTGATTATAGATCAGCATTTTGAAATTAAAAGTATGAACATCTTCAGTCTGCCTCCTGGACAGTGCAGAACTCTTGAGCTCAAATCAGAACACCACATTAAAGCTGTTTGTTTTATGTTCACTCCTTTTTTGTTTTTCTTTTTTTTTTTGTCAATCTTTATTTTATTTTATTTTTTTTAAATATAATTTATTTTATCATTAATTTACAATTACATGTGCAATATTACGATTATTAAACTACCCCTTCATCAGGTCCCCCCCACCAACCCCATTAGAGTCACTGTCCATCAGCGTAGTGAGATGCTGTAGAATCACTACTTGTCTTCTCTGAGTTGTACTGCCCTCCCCGTGCCCCCCCAACATTACATCTGCTAATCGTAATGCCCCTTTTACCCTCTTATCCCTCCCTTCCCGCCCATTTTCCCCAGTCCCTTTCCCTTTGGTAACTATTAGTCCGTTCTTGGGTTCTGTGAGTCTGCTGCTGTTTTGTTCCTTCAGTTTTTTTCTTTGTTCTTATACTCCACATATGAGTGAAATCATTTGATACTTGTCTTTTTCGGCTTGGCTTATTTCACTGAGCATAATACCCTCTAGCTCCATCCATGTTGTTGCAAATGGTAGGATTTGTTTTCTTCTTATGGCTGAATAATATTCCATTGTGTATATGTACCACATCTTCTTTATCCATTCATCTACTGATGGACACTTAGGTTGCTTCCATTTCTTGGCTATTGTAAATAGTGCTGCAATAAACATAGGGGTGCATCTGTCCTTTTCAAATTGGGCTGCTGCATTCTTAGGGTAAATTCCTAGGAGTGGAATTCCTGGGTCAAATGGTATTTCTATTTTGAGTTTTTTGAGGAACCTCCATACTGCTTTCCACAATGGTTGAACTAATTTGCAGTCCCACCAGCAGTGTAGGAGGGTTCCCTTTTCTCCACATCCTCGCCAACATTTGTTGTTGTTTGTGTTTTGGATGTTGGCCATCCTCACTGGTGTGAGGTGATATCTCATTGTGGTTTTAATCTGCATTTCTCTGATGATTAGCGATGTGGAGCATCTTTTCATGTGCCTGTTGGCCATCTGAATTTCTTCTTTGGAGAAGTGTCTATTCATGTCCTCTGCCCATTTCTTAATTGGATTATTTGCTTTCTGTTTGTTAAGGTGCATGAGTTCTTTATATATTTTGGATGTCAACCCTTTATCAGATACGTTTTTTATGAATATATTCTCCCATACTGTAGGATGTCTTTTTGTTCTACTGATGGTGTCCTTTGCTGTATAGAAGCTTTTCAGCTTGATATAGTCCCACTTGTTCATTTTTGCTTTTGTTTCCCTTGCCCGGGGAGATATGTTCATGAAGAAGTCGCTCATGTTTATGTCCAAGAGATTTTTGCCTATGTTTTTTTCTAAGAGTTTTATGGTTTCATGACTTACATTCAAGTCGTTGATCCACCTTGAGTTTACCTTTGTGTATGGGGCTAGACAGTAGTCCAGTTTCATTCTCTTACATGTAGCTGTCCAGTTTTTCTAACACCAGCTGCTGAAGAGGCTGTCATCTCCCCATTGTATATCCAAGGCACTTTTATCAAATATTAATTGACTGTATATGTTTGGGTTAATGTTTGGATTTTCTGTTCTGTGCCACTGGTCTGTAGGTCTGTTTTTGTGCCAATACCAAATTGTCTTGATTACTGTGGCTTTGTAGTAGAGCTTTAAGTCAGGGAGTGTAATTCCCCCTGTTTTATTCCTCCTTCTCAGGATTGCTTTGGCTATTCGGGATCTTTTGTGGTTCCATATGAATTTTAGAATGATTTGTTCCTGTTCATTGAAGAAAGCTGTTGGTAGTTTGATAGGGATTGCATTGAATCTGTAGATTGCTTTAGGTAGTATAGCCATTTTGACAATATTGATTCTTCCTAGCCAAGAGCATGGGATGCATTTCCATTTGTTAGTGTCCTCTTTAATTTCTCTTAGGAGTGTCTTGTAGTTTTCAGAGTACAGGTCTTTCACTTCCTTCGTTAGGTTTATTTCTAGGTATTTTATTCTTTTTGATGCAATTGTGAATGGAATTGTTTTTCTGATTTCTCTTTCTGTTAGTTCATCATTAGTGTATAGGAAAGCAACAAATTTCTGTGTGTTAATTTTGTATCCTGCAACTTGCTGAATTCAGATATTAGTTCTATTAGTTTTGGAATGGAATCTTTAGGGTTTTTTATGTATGGTACATATTATCTGCAAATAGTGACAATTTGATTTCTTCTTTACCAATCTGGATGCCTTGTATGTCTTTTTTTTGTCTGATTGCTGTGGCTAGGACCTCCAGTACTATGTTGAATAACAGTGGAGAGAGTGGGCATCCCTGTCTTGTTCCCGATCTTAGATGAAAAGCTTTCAGCGTCTTGCCATTAAGTATGATGTTAGCTGTGGGTTTGTCATATATAGCCTTTATGAAGTTGAGGTACTTGCCCTCTGTACCCATTTTGTTGAGAGTTTTAATCAGGAACGGATACTGAATTTTGTCAAATGCTTTTTCAGCATCTGTGGAGATGATCCTGTGGTTTTTGTTCTTCTTTTTGTTGATGTGTTGGATGATGTTGATAGATTTTCGAATGTTGTACCATCCTTGCATCCCTGGGATGAATCCCACTTGATCATGGTGTATGATCCTCTTGATGTATTTTTTTTTAATATAATTTATTTTATTATCATTAATTTACAATTACATGTGCAATATTACGATTATTAAACTACCCCTTCATCAGGTCCCCCCACCAAACCCATTACAGTCACTGTCCATCAGCGTAGTGAGATGCTATCTCTTGATGTATTTTTGAATTCTGTTTGCTAATATTTTGTTGAGTGTTTTTGCATCTACGTTCATCAGGGATGTTGGTCTGTAATTTTATTTTTTGGTGAGGTCTTTGCCCGGTTTTGGTATTAGAGTGATGCTGCCTTCCTAGAATGAGTTTGGAAGTATTCCCTCCTCTTCTATTTTTTGGAAAACTTTAAGGAGAATGGGTGTTATTTCTTCTCTATATGTCTGATAGAATTCAGAGGTGAATCCATCAGGCCCGGGGTTTTGTTCTTGGGTAGTTTTTCATTACCAATTCAATTTCGTTGCTGGTGATTGGTCTGTTTAGTTTTTCTGTTTCTTGCTTGGTCAGGCTTGGAAGGTTGTTTTTTTCTAAGAAGTTGTCCATTTCTTCTATGTTTTCCAGCTTGTTAGCATATAGATTCTCATAATATTCTCTTATAATTTTTGTATTTCTCTGGGGTCCGTCGTGATTTTTCCTTTCTCATTTCTGATTCTGTTTGTGTGTAGATTCTCTTTTTCTCTTTATGAGTCTGGCTAGGGGTTTATCTGTTTTGTTTATTTTTTCAAAGAACCAGCTCTTGGTTTCATGGATTTTTTCTATTGCTTTATGCCTCTCAATTATCTTTATTATGTCCCTCCTTCTGGTGACTTTGGGCCTCATTTGTTCTTCTTTTTCCAATTTCAGTAGTTGTGTCTCTAGACTATTCATTTGGGAATGTGCTTCCTTCTTTAAATAGGCCTGGATTGCAATATACTTTCCTCTTAGGATTGCCTTTGCTGTGTCCCAAGGAAGTTGTGGCTCTGTGTTGTTGTTGTCATTAGTCTCCATATATTCTTTGATTTCTGTTTTGATTTGGTCGTTAGCCCATTGATTAATTAGGAGAGTGTTGCTAAGTCTCCATATATTTGTGAGCCTTTTTGATTTCTTTCTAAAATTTATTTCTTGTTTTATACCTTGGTTATCTGAGAAGTTGGTTGGTAGGATTTCAATATTTTTGAAATTACTGAGGTTCTTTTTGTGGCCTAGTATGTGGTCTATTCTGGAAAATGTTCCATGTGCACTTGAGAAGAATGTGTATCCTGTTGCTTTTGGGTGTAGAGTTCTGTAGATGTCTGTTAGGTCCATCTGTTCTAGTGTGTTGTTCAGTGCCTCTGTGTCTTTACTTATTTTCTGTCTGGTTGATCTGTCCTCTGGAGTGAGTGGTGTGTTGAAGTCTCCTAAAATGAATGCATTGCTGTCTATTTCCTCCA
Source organism: Smutsia gigantea (assembly GCA_032199065.1). NCBI lineage: Eukaryota > Metazoa > Chordata > Mammalia > Pholidota > Manidae > Smutsia > Smutsia gigantea. The sequence goes on along the minus strand of JAVSCE010016955.1, from coordinate 2,973 downwards.
TTAATTCTGTTAGTATTTGTTTCACATATACTGGCGCTCCTGTGTTGGGTGCATATGTATTTATAATGGTTATGTCTTTTTGTTGGACTGACCCCTTTATCATTATGTAATGTCCTTCTTTATCTCTTGCTACTTTCTTCGTTTTGAAGTCTATTTTGTCTGATACAAGTACTGCAACAACTGCTTTTTTCTCCTTGTTGTTTGCATGAAATATCTTTTTCCATCCCTTCACTTTTAGTCTGTGTATATCTTTGGATTTGAGGTGAGTCTCTTGTAAGCAGCATATAGATGGGTCTTGCTTTTTTATCCATTCTGTTACTCTGTGTCTTTTGATTGGTGCATTCAGTCCATTTACATTTAGGGTGATTATTGATAGATATGTACTTATTGCCATTGCTGGCTTTAGATTCGTGGTTACCAAGGGTTCAAGGGTTGCTTCTTTACTACCTAACAATCTAACTTAACTTTCTTGTTAAGTTATTGTAAACACTGCCTGATGTTTCTTTATTTCTCTCCCTTCTTATTCCTCCTCCTCCATTCTTTCTATAATAGGTGTTTTATTCTTTGCCTTTAGTTAGTATTTGGATGGTCTGCTTTCTTTGCTATGATTTTATTTTCTCTGGTGACATCTTTTTAGCCTTAGGTGTGCTTCCATCTAGAGCAGTCCATTTAAGATATCCTGTAGTGGTGGTTTATGAGAGGCAAACTCTCTCAACTTTCGTTTGTCTGGAAATTGTTTAATCCCTCCATCATATTTAAATGATAATCGTGCTGGATACAATATTCTTGGTTCGAGGCCCTTCTGTTTCATAATGTTAAATATATCATGCCATTCTCTTCTGGCCTGTAAGGTTTCTGTTGAGAAGTCTGATGATAGTCTGATGGGTTTTCCTTTGTAGGTGATCTTTTTCTCTCTCTAGCTGCCTTTAACACCCTGGCTTTGTCTTTGATCTTTGCCATCTTAATTATTATGTGTCTTGGTGTTGTCTTCCTTGGGTCCCTTGTGTTGGGAGATGTGTGGGCTTCGGTTGACTGCGGGACTATTTCCGTCCCCAGCGAGGGAAAGTTTTCCGGAATTATTTCTTCAAAAGACACTTTCTATCCCTTTTTCTCTCTTCTTCCTCTGGTACTCGTATAATGCGAATATTGTTCCATTTGGATTGGTCACACAGTTCTCTTAATATTATTTCATTCCTAGAAATCCTTTTATCTCTCTCTGCCTCAGCTTCTTTGTATTCCTGTTCTCTGATTTCCATTCCATGAACAGTCTCTTGCATCTCATCCAGTCTGCTGTTAACCCGTCGATCGCTTGTCTCATTTCTGTATTTTCTTTCCTCATTTCCCTCACTTCCTCCCTCAGCTCTTGCACATTTCTGTGTAGGTCCATCAGCATAGTTATGACTTTTATTCTGAATTCTTTTTCAGGAAGACTGTGCATTTCCATCCCTTCAGGCTCCCTCTCTGGGGTTGTCTGGTTGATTTTTTGGTCTGAAACCATATTCCTCTGTCTTTTCATGGCTATAGAATTGGTCACTGATAGTTGCCACGTATGTCAGCTGGGCTCTTTAAGACTTTAAAAAGAGAATAAAAAAAAAAGAGAAAAAAAAAGAAAAAAAGAAAGAAAAAAAGAAAAAAAGAAAGAAAAGAAAAAACAAAAACAAAACAAAAAACAAAGCAAAACAAAAAAAACAAAAAAAATGCCCACCGGACGTAGATTCTGTGGGAATGCTCTAGGTGGCGCTATTGCCCCACTATTCCACAGCTGTGACTGTGCCGCTCCGCAGGGCCCTTTATCGCTCTGGCAGGGGTGGGAACGAATAGGAGGCTGTTGATCTCAGTGAGAAATGTTAAGTATGGCTACGCTTCCTCAGTCGCCAGCTAAGGCGTCTGAAACTCCCCAGGACTCCCAGCCTGCTGGGCTGGGTGTGCTGGGGCGATCTGGCTCCTCCGCTGGGCTCCTGTCTCTTTAAGACCGCTGAGGAAAGCGCGCACTTTTTTTTTCCTTCCCGGAGCCGGCTGCAAGCACCCTGGCGCGTTCCCCGCTCAGATCCTGCCCCTCTGTCTCTCCAATCTCAGCTGCACTGCGCAATGTGGGTCAGCGCTCCCCGCGCAGATCCCCGGGGCTGGCTACTTCGCGGGGTGCACTTCCACTCCCTCCCGGCTCTGAATCCTCTCCTCCCGCCGGTGCGCTGGGGTGGGGGAGGGCTCGGGTCCCGCCGGGTCGCGGCTCCGTATCTTACCCGCCTCTTGGTGTGCCGAGTCCTCTCGGGTGTCGCTGCACGCTGTGCGCTTTCCTGTGTATTCTCGTCTCTCTTTTAGGAATAGATGTATTTGCTGTGTTTTCGTAGATAAATATAGTGTTGGGAGGAGATTTCTGCCGCCCTGCTCACACCGCCATCTTCCCGGAAGTCTCTGGCTCTGGCTGATTTTATCATCAGTAAACAATGGAGTTGTGATTGCTTCATGAAATGCAGGTGACAAAGGTGTGAACAGCTGTGTGGTTCCCCAGTAGCCCTGAACAAGTCCCTTAACTTTTAGTCTTCAGTTTTTTATCTGCAAAATGGTGGGAATAACTATTCTGTAGGATATTTTGACGAGTAGTAATTATGTGCATGATGTCTGACACAGTAAGCAGTGAGTAATAACTGTTATGATTATAATACAAACATTAATGCTTTTAACACACTAGTGTAAGCTTTAGTTTTATATTTCATTTATTCTAAAATATTTTGACCAAAAATTAGCTTTAGTTGGTTGATCTCCAGATTACTTCTCACAGCGTAAGTAGTTAGAGAGCTGCCAATTATCTAGGTTAACTTGGACACATATGAGATATTCTTACTTTAATCTTTGCCAGGGTTTTGATTCAACTCTCAAAATGTAATTAGAGAGTATATGCTAAAAATCAACTCTCCACATTTCATGACTAATGTAAATAACACCTCCTTAAAGGGTGCATGGAAAATGGTAACT